>KV751336.1:4946407-4971475 GCA_001698575.1 Mola mola
TACTGACGGATGAAGTACGGAATATGCAGTACATTCTGTATATTTCCTTTCAATGTTATTATGTTAGAATTTTGCAGCATGCCAGGTCAAGCTTAACTTGCTTCCATTTTTGGAAAGCAAAAGCGAAAAACAGCACACCTAA
Organism: Mola mola; assembly: GCA_001698575.1. NCBI lineage: Eukaryota > Metazoa > Chordata > Actinopteri > Tetraodontiformes > Molidae > Mola > Mola mola. Next base: position 4,946,550 of record KV751336.1, read on the forward strand.
TGTCAAAGCCCTGCTACTGTGTAGCATTCCCAATGCTCTCTAAAATCTCTAATAAATATTGATTTTTCACAATCTTAATGATGGATTAACCCCTAACTTACAATTACATTTCTTTATTTCAAAAGTAATATGAGCTTGAGCTCATTCTCCTGTTTTGTTGCTTTGGAATCCCCTGTTTAGAGATTTGGCGGTTTGATTCCCAGCCTCAGTAAATGTGTCAAAGCGTCCTTAGGCAAGACACCAAATCCCCAGATTGCTCCCAATGCTGTGCCATCAGAGTGTGAATGTGTGTGAATGTTTTCCCAACTCCCAGGTTAGATAATAGTACACTTAAACCTTTGTGTGAATGAGTGAAGGTGACAAACGTAAAACGCTTTGAGAAGTCAAATAGACTTGAAAGGTGCTGTCTAAATTCAAGTCCAATTACCATCCTTGTTTCCTTGCTCCTATCAGGGTGCCTTTTCATAAATGACTCATTCGATCATTGTGACCCTTTTTTCTTTAGCAATGACATAAAACAGCGATACGACAAATGAGATTATCTTGGAGTTGCGGGTCTGGTTAAATAACAACCATCTTTTTGGTTGCTTTTCATAAAACTGGAACTTCTTAATTTTACCACAGTTGAATTCAAGTTAATTTAGTGATAGTAAAGTAATTAGTATTAAAAAAAAAATGCACTTACACAGTAAGCAAGGTAGACAGGTTCTGGACAGTTGTTCCACTCAATACAAAGCCAGAGCCAATGGCATACTGCAAATTTTTGTTTTGTGTGCATACTACATACATCATTTTGGCCAAGTATCTACATACTGCTAGTATACTAGGCGGTTTCAAGTGCAGCACATGCCTCTAAGTGAATGGAAGACTGAATGCATGAGTGAAGGAGAATGTATGAACATCCATTTTAATTCTCAACCATCCATTTGTGTCTGTTTTTTTGCATCTTTTTAAAATCAAAACTTAATCTATTGTTGGAATATGGATGAGAGGACACTATGGTGAACTTGATGGCCTTTTGAAAACGGGAGTCTGTGCTAAATTGACTTGTTCAGGATGAAAAACTGGGATTTGTTTTATGGCTAGCCTTTGCTTTTGAGGCTGCATTCAATTAGGTGATGCAGCAGTCAGGCTCAGGGTCCACACTGAATTTATTGGCCAACTAGCTGCTGGTTAAAGGTGAAAGAGTATGTTTTCATGAAAGCCAATCATACCACATGTTGAACACCAGAAGAATAGAAGGAAAGAGGAGAGTAGAAACAAGACGCTGGAGCACAGTTTTTCCCTGACCTATTTAGGGAGACAAATATAGAACACATCCATTCAATGTCCTCAATCCAGTAAGTCTCACTCCTAGCTGAAAAGTTAGGCACCAATCTTTTGTTCATTTTCCATTTGTAATACTATTGTAAGTTTGAAACTATTCTTAAAATGTGTAGTGAGTGTTTCCAATTTAAAAAAAAAAAAAATGAAAGTTCAATTATTGTAAAGTCTCCATGATGAAGCCGAAATTGACTGATTTAGTGGACATTCAACACTTTGAATGATTCCACTATCTATTTTAGGAACCTTTGGTTTATGTTTTCCCTAATTCTGTGTTGAAGCACTTACATTTAGATAATTGTATGTCTATAGGTCTATAAAGCACCTAAATGCTGTATGAACTGGTCAACCAACCTTCAGCCAGGAGACAGAACTAATCCAAACATCAGTTTATTCATTCATTCATTCATTCATGATGATGAATGAACATCAGTTTATGTATTATTAAATTAAAATGAGAATCTACATAATTTCAGTTATGGTGGCACACAAATGAAGAGTGCTCATATTGACACACGTTTTTTACTTTACACATTGCTGGAAGACATGTTGGTTGCTCTTCGAGGTTCACTAAAGGAACATCAAGATCTGTTTTTGTCATTGTTTTGTTTTTGTTTGTTAATTTTCTTCCTTTTTTATCCATCTATTTCTTAAAGTTTGGAAGATGCATTTTCTTGTTTAAGTATACATTCTATAAACTATACATTAAAGTTTTAAACTTATTTGTTTTTGATTAAGTTCTTCATTTCAATGGATGTCTCCTAACGTGGTAACTTCAGTAATTTGATTTAAAATAAGCAGTTAATTTTTGGTTTGCATTGTCTCCCTCTAAGTGATGAGTTTGATGAATTCACTGTTTATTATTTGAATTATTGAGCATATATAAAGTATTATTGAAGACAACAACTGATTGATTATTCTTTTTAAAATCATAAACAATCACTAAGTACTTCAATTTTTCAGCAGCGATTTTCAAGTTGTACTGAATAAATTGGGATCATCCCTGCAGAGCACATCAACTGTGAAGTTGGCATGATTTGCAAAAGCATCTGGCCCCTCATGTCACTCATTAATTTCTTTTTATTCAAGTTTGTGTGAGTAACGGTGAGATGCGTGAACTTGGTGATGACTGAAAAGCAGCAGGTTTATCTTTGTTATTGCTCTGCAACAGGTGGTACCATTTCCTGCAGATGATAATGTGATCAGATGGCTTTGATTTCACAATTACAGCACCTCTTCTCACTGGCTCAAGCACACCCCTCATTTTCTAGCCTATAGTATCCTGCTTTGGAAATGGCAGGATCAAATATCAGAACCACTGCACTGATGGACTCCACTTTGCCTTCATTACTATTATGGCCATAAGGGGTTGCTGCTGAACTTTTTTAAAATATTGGTTGTGAAGCCTTACTCTGAACCTCACTGGTGGCCACGCTTTAAGAAGTGCTTCATGGCAAAATATGCAAGTTAGATAGTTCATTCAAAAATTAAAATTTAGTGTACTCACCCCCATGCTGATGAAGTTTTGTCATCCTCAAAACATTTCTGAAGCTTGAACGACTGCAACAGATGGGGATTGTTTTAAGAAGGTTTACACCTTATCACCTGTAAACCAATTCCCCCAAAGTGTTTGAAAGAGATAAAGATTTACATTATCTTTGTGTCAAAGTATTTAAGTTTTCAGCTGAGCTGCTTCATTTAGGATTTTGGCTTCAGATGCGATATAGGTAATGGATTTTAAATCAGTTTTGGATGATCAGATATCTGAAGATTTAAACTTAATTCCAGACAGGCTTTATGGAGCCATTTTAAGCTTTTTTCTGTCCCCATCTAAAATTGTTTGGGCAATTGACATTGTTTAATGTCAGTGACTGAATTGAAATTTTTGAATAAATTGTACCTTTATTACCCTGACCTCTCATGTTAGTATACACAGGCACAATAAGTGCCTCCTCACTATTGTGTAAATACCAAAAGCAAAGTTTAATGCAGTATTCATAGACGGGGATGCCTGCAGCTTTGTAGTATTTGAGTTGCAGCTTTATTATTGCTACTTTGCTTCTCTATATATTCGAATGTGATCATTCACAAATGTCACACCTGATTCTGGTGTGACAATTTTTTTGTTTCTAAGCGTCTTGTTTTTATTTGAGGCTCAAAGGGTAATTTAAAGAAAGCAATCTTTAATGGGGTGAAACATTGTCCACAGTTTCAGCCTCCCTTTTGCAAGACTTACTAATGTCATTGGTGATAGGCCTGATCTCTTACAGTAGGGTAGCTTATAATATTTGCAACTAATATGCCAGTAAACATTTTTGCTGAATAAAGTTGCCCGTGTCTTCTTTTATGTTATATTTTAATGCAGCCTTGTGAATTCCACTGCCATACCTCTGAAGTCTAAAATCAAGATGAAAGTGTTCAGTGTATTATGCAGTACATAATAATGCCACATGTGCTGCTGCTCCATTAAGAAAATTACTCCCTGGAAGAAGAGATCTTGTATCTCTGAATAAAGTATTAAATAAACTGGGCCACAACAGGTCATAGAACAGGCACATAGTCAGGGAGCAGTTGTCTTATTCAACAGATAGGCCAGTTTTCTCCAAGACAGCAATTAGTCGCGCCTCAGTAGATAAAAAAAAAACAACAAAAACTATCCACCAACCACAAAATACTAACGCTTTGGAGCTAATTTATGGACTTAAAATAGTAAAATGTTTGAAACATTTTAGTTTACATAAAATGTATTATATATTAATAAAATAAAAGTTTTATGTGAAACACCAAACGTAAACAAAAATATTTCTATAGGATTCTGTTATATTTTAAATAGCAGGGCAAAGGCAAACATAGGTTTAATAATGCGTTAAAAAAAAAAGAGATGAAAATGAAGCTATAACTAGGTCCGTCACAACGAAGTAAAACGTAGTTTATATTACAAATGGGGACCGGAAGTGCTAATCCTAACTCGTCCACTTTGACCACCGTCCCCACCCCAATCAGCGTGGCCCACCTGTCTTTATCAGCGGCAGCCCGGACTGCACGGTTCCTCTCTCGGCTCCAGGCCTCCTCCGTCGCCCGTGGATAAGTAGCTGCAGCGGCCCGACACAGGAACACTGTCTTCGGCTGTGAACATGGCCAGGACTGGTTTCTGCGACCCCAAGCCGCTGCTGGACTTACACAACAAGGTGAGCATCTGCTCAGAGGGCCTCAACCCAGCCTTAATTTGGATATTTTCTCAGGACAATGCAAAGTTTACAAGGGAGGTGTTCAGTTTAAGTGAGGGACCAACATGTTGATATAACCATTTTCTTGTTAGGTTTAGTGTATTTCCCCAGCTGCTACTACACTCTTTATCTAATAATAGATGGCAGATGGTAATTATTGATGAATTCATTAAACCTCATTGCCTTCACCTGCCTTAATGTTCAGGTGTGCAGGCGTCCATGATTAGACAGGGGACCAGAAGTGAACCATTACTGTCCACTGATTACTGTCATATAGTGAGAATGAGCTGCAGCCACCTTCACCCCCAATCACAGAAAACATTTGCTCCATTTAAAAACAAAGCCAATCAAACGAATGACAAACGTTTCCAAGATTGCATCCCTATCTGTGCAAGGCTTTCTGTTGTCCCATCAGGCGGATGAGAGAAGAGCCCCAATTAAGAACTTGGGTTAATGCTTGTGGGCCCATAGATTGCTGGCAGCCTGTTAAGGTGGATGAGTCCAGGATGGCCCCAGTCAAAAGGGAGACAGATTGCAGATGGGTACGCCGCCCTTCTCCCTGTTTAACCAATAGTGTCTCCCATCTTGTGTTGTAGCTTCTTTTGTCAATTTATATTCTGTCCTGACTGCTACATACCTAGTGTCACACTGATAGGTATAGTGTCTGTTTTCAGGAAAGGCGGATATTGGAACAGACAAGTGAAGACATCGTCATGGAGTTTCATGAGCACAGTACACCTTCCTCAGCTGGTAGTGTAATCAATTTGTTCTGTCTGTAATAAGCAACATGTAGCCAGTTTTGACACCCATTGCCACATGAACAGTCCACAACAAAACAAGCAAAAGACAAGTGGAAAATAACTTGCTTGCATATAGTCATGCCTCCTTGTCCTCTTTTCCACTCTGTGTGGCAGATGGCTGCATGGAGAAGCCTGTGCTGCTGCACCCTCCTGGGCTGCAGGGTCTTCACAGCCTACAGGTTCTGATGCCCAGCTTGCTGCGCCATGAAGTGGAGATGGCACTGGAGAAACTGGACCTCATATGGGATCGGGCATATGCCTGGGACATGTTCTTGGATATGATGGTGAGATGCCATGAACAGCACTACCGGTCTTAATAAGCAAAGTACAACATCAAGGTATGACAGTAGGAAATGGGATCTGAGCTGAAAATATGTCTAAAAATTCAAATTTCCAGATTGTGTTGTGGTGGTCAAAATAACTATGATCATTTTCATGGTGATCCCAGAGGTGCAGAGTTGCAGCTTTAGCTCAGTGGTACCAGCAACATGGCTTTTTGGCTATAGCAGATACAGTCACCAATTGCCAACAGGAAAGGCAACAGGGAGCATTGGTACAAACATTTTTCACACTGTATCTCTTTTGTTATTTATGGTGTGCCTCCTGTTTTTTGGTTTCCCCCTCCAGAGAACACAGATGCAAAACTCTTTTCCCAATACTGACCTGCCCCAGGATTTCACTGATGCCACACGTGCAGTCCTGGTAAACTGGCTCATTCAGGTTCATGTAAGTGTCACTGTAGACGGTGTGTCTTCTCTCTCAGAATACAGCTTCTTTAAATATTTTGATCATTTAGTCATCGGACTCCCAAATCAAATTATCAGCTGATTACTAATGTACATAGGTATTGAGTATGGATGCACAGATTCTGGGCGACTGCCAATATTTTACCATATGTACCAGTTTCACTGATATGCGATACCAGTATCTATACCCTTTTGGGTCTAAGAAATAATTTCTCTGTATGAAAGGTAATTGAACTGAACTCCTACACTGTTAAGCCCCAAAGGCACAAATCATCATGATTTTTACCTTTGGTTTTCTAGAAAGAAGACCTGGGCTGTCAGAGTTTTTTTGTTTGTTTTTTTTTTTTAAAGACTTTAACTGAGATTGTTGAACAAAGGCAGAAATCCTCAGGTATGACGCTGACAGATTGTTTTGTTCACAATGTGTGTCGTAGTTTAACACCACATGGACAAGATAACAAGGTCAAAATTTAGACTTTCATCTGAGTATTTAAAGCTGCAGCCATGTATAAGACAGTGGATGTAACTAGTGCAAAACTGAGACACGACAGATTATCAGCCACTGGTATTGGTGAATGCAAACTTACTTGCAAATACATGGATACCAGTCAACACATTAATCAAATGATAACAATATTGAGCTGATAAATCAGTGCATCATCAGTATTTAGTAGTGTTGATAGATTCAGTCCAAATTTTGACATTTTATTGCACAGTATTTAAATTCTACATATTACACTGTATCCATAACTCCTGCCCTCGCGTGGTTAAAATTTGGCTATTGGAATAAAATTTTTCCTACTGACCACCATGGAGTTAGGTTAGAGATGTCGTGGCATCTTACCAGACCAACCAAAAGTTCACCCTACATTTCAAATCAAATTTTATTTGTATAGCCCGAAATCACAATTTACACATTATCTCACTGGGCTTTGACAAACTGTACAGATGTGACATCCTCTGCAATTACACCCTCGAACCGGGTGAGGAAAAACTTAAAAAACCCTAAACAGGGAAAATAAGAAACCTCAGGAAGAGCCACGGAGGAGGGATCCTTCTTCCTAGGACTGACAGACGTGCAATAAATGTCACTTGTACAGAACACAAAAACATGATAACAACAGTTCATTTAGAATGCATAAAACATCCATGAGTCCCAGAGTCTGTGGATTCTATGAATCCGGATGTATGGAAAGTGTAGTGATCCAGACGCAGGTGGACTCTGTTGATCCAGGAGTCATTGTACTCCATGTAGGAAGATCTGGGTGTTGCTGAGTCCAAGAGTATGTAGAATCTGTAAATCCAGGGATATGTGAAGTGTAGTGGTCCAGAAGCAGGTGTAGTCTATTGGTGCAGGAGTCATTGTACTCCATGTAGGAAGATCTGGGTGTTGCTGAGTCCAAGAGTATGTAGAATCTGTAAATCCAGGGATAGGTGAAGTGTAGTGGCCCAGAAGCAGGTGTAGTCTATTGATCAAGAAGCCATTGTGATCTGTGGGTCCCGATTTGCACTTGGAAATCCAGCCTAGGATCCAAGTCACAGGATCCAAATCACAGGATCTCCTTTCCTAATGTGGCCAGGAGGCATCAGGCAGGACCACAGCAGCACCTCCCACCGCGACCTAGAAAAACCTGCAGGATGGTAAAGCACAACGACTCCGGGGAAGAAGTAAAGTTAGTGTAAGGATATGGACATTTACAGGAGCAGAGAAGGAGTCGGAGTCAGAGGGGGGAGAGAAGAAAGCTCAGTGAATCATGGAGTGTTCCCCCACCAACCTAAGCCTATAGCAGCATAACTAAGGGCTAGATAGGCCAGCCTTAACTATAAGCTTTATCAAAAAGGAAGGTTTTAAGCCTACTCTTAAAATCAGAGAGTGTGTCTGCCTCCCGTACCAAGACTGGAAGATAGTTCCACAGGAGAGGAGCTTGATAGCTGAAAGCTCTGCCTCCCATTCTACTTTTGGAAATTCTTGGGATCACCAATAACCCTGCATCCTGGGAGCGTAAGGTTCTGGATGGGCGATAGGGTACTATGAGCTGTTCAAGATAAGATGGTGACTGACCATGAATAGCTTTGTAGGTGAGAACAAGGATTTTAAATTCTATTCTAAATTTAGCGGGGAGCCAGTGCAGAGAAGCCAGTATGGGGGAAATATGGTCTCTGATATTAGTTCTAGTCAGTACACGCGCTGCTGCATTTTGGATTAACTGAAGAGTTTTTAAAATTTTGTTAGGGCAACCTGAAAATAAAGAATTACAGTAGTCCAGCCTGGAAGTAACAAACGCATGAACTAGTTTTTCTGCATCTTGTTGAGACAGGATGTGCCGGATTTTAGCAATGTTACGGAGGTGAAAGAAGGCGGTCCTTGAAATCTGTTTAACATGTGATTTAAAAGACAGCTCCTGGTCAAAGATAACACCCAGGTTTCTGACAGTGGTGCTGGAGGCCAAGGCAATGCCATCCAGATTAACTATGTTGCTGGATAATGAGTCTCTAATGTGTTTGGGGCCCAGCACAATGACTTCAGTTTTGTCAGAGTTTAACATTAAAAAGTTATGAAACATCCAGTTTTTAATGTCCTTAAGACATGACTGTAGATTAGCTAACTGATGGGTTTCATCTGGCTTCATTGATAAGTATAGTTGTGTGTCATCTGCATAACAGTGAAAATGTATGGAGTGCTTTCTAATAATTTTACCTACAGGAAGCATATATAGAGTAAATAGTAATGGTCCAAGCACAGAACCTTGTGGGACTCCATGACTAACCTTGTCATATCTTGATGATTCATCATTAACATGAACAAAATTATATCTATCAGATAGGTAGGACTTAAACCATCTTAGAGCAGATCCTTTAATGCCAATTTGGTGTTCCATCCTCTGTAGTAAGATGTGATGATCGATAGTGTCAAAAGCTGCACTAAGATCTAATAAGACTAGTATAGAGATAAGTCCTGCATCAGATGCAGTGAGGAGGTCATTTGTAACCAATACCAATGCTGTTTCTGTGCTGTGATGCTTTCTAAAACCTGACTGAAACTCTTCAAATAGACTATTATACTGAAGAAAGCCACATAGTTGTTTCGCTACTTCTTTCTCTAGAATCTTTGAAAGAAAGGGGAGGTTGGATATTGGTCTATAGTTGGCTAAAACTTCTGGGTCTAGGGTAGGTTTTTTTAGGAGCGGTTTAATTACAGCTACTTTAAATGACTGGGGCACATAACCTGTTACAAGGGATAGATTGATAATGTTTAGTAGTGGATTTCTAATTAGGGGTAAAACCTCTTTGAGCAACCTAGTAGGTATGGGGTCTAGTATACAGGTTGATGATTTAGATGAAGATAATGTTGTCGTTAGTTCCTTAAGGTCAATTGGATGGAAGCTTTCCAAACACACATCAGCACTAATAACAGCCTCTATAATTCCTGTTGCTGAACTGGAATCTGGAGTGTAGGATATTTTCTCTAAGTCTAATTTTATTAGATTTGCCACCGGGAAAGCTTCTTAAGCTCTCTGAGCCACTATTTCAGGTACCCTACAGAAACTCAGCAAAGGGCCATGAATGTGCTTCTGATGGTCAAAGCTCCAGCAGAGCAGCTGCTTTTGTTTAGCAGAGTACCAACTGACTGTTCTTCTATATTGACTGCTGGTTAGTCCGTCACGTTGTCAAGCCATACTGTACTTGTGCGGGACCATAGCCCTTACAGCAATTATTCTGTGTCGTCTTCTCCTGCATATAATCTTTAAAAGTTGCTGGCTATCTGTACAAAAATGTAATGTATGTAGTGGAATATGTACAGCTGTGGAAACAATTATTTGTTCCCCTGCTAAATTTTTAAGTTTGCCTACTTACAAAGAAATTAGCAGACTCAAAATTTTTTTCGGTTGTTTACTGTTTATGGCAATAGACAGAATATTAGTTGAAAATGAATGAAAAACATACAATATAAGTTATAAAATGTTGCATTTTATTGAGTGAAATAAATATTTGAATGAAAACCTCCTTTCCTCAGCAAGAACACTGAAGATGTGTCATGGTTGGGTCTTCCAGCATGGCAATAACCCAAAACATACTGCCAGGACAACAAAGGAGTGGCTCAACAAGAAGCATATTAAGGTCATGGAGTAGCCTAGTTAGTCTCCAGACCTCAACCCAATAGAAAACCTGTGGAGGGAGCTGAAGCTTCGAGTTTCCAAGTGTCAGCCAAGAAACTTGAATGATTTAGAGACTTTCTGTAAAGAGGAATTGGCCAAAATCCCTCCTGAGTTGTGCGCAAACCTGGTGACCAACTACAAGAAACGTCTCATTGCTGTGCTTGCCAACAAGGGTTTCTCTACCAAGTACTAACTTATGCTTTGCTAGGGGATCGAATACTTATTTCACTCAATAAAATGTACAACGTTTTATAACGTTTATATTGTGTTGTTTATGCATTTTTGACTGATATTCTGTCTATTGCCATAATCAGTAAACCGAATGTTGAGACCGCTAATTTCTTTGTAAGTAAAAAAACTTAAAAATTTAGCAGGGGATCAAAAAATTATTTTCCCCACTGTATCCTTAATGGTATAGGAAATAAGCCTTTTCACATCTTGGAGATATCAATACCTTTCATGTATGATAAATATACTGACAGAACCTGCTTAGCTTAGTTTACAGAAATGGGGTTAAACCGCTGACCTTGCTTTGACCTTTTTGTATCAAAATTTGGTCAGTAGTCCAAAGTTTGGACAGTGAAAGATGTGAAGCTCTCACAAAATGTCCCACTTTAAATATTTAATATTTTTTTACTAGTCTTTAAATCTATATTGCGTTATTTCCTACCAGGACATAATGCATTTTCAGGCAGAGACCCTCTATCTGGCCATACACCTCCTCAACCGCTCCCTGTGTCAGATCAAGGTGTACACAGCCAACTTGCAGCTGCTTGGCATGGTTTGCCTCTTCCTTGCTGCAAAGAAAGAAGAGTGCCTCCTCCCTGAGGTAAACTGGTTCAGCCCTCCCAGCTGTAAGGCTAAAGGATTAACTGGCTTGACTCACATATCTCACATACCTAAAATTATGATTTGTTTGTTGCTGGCTGGATTATTCATTTTTAGTTAGACTTGCTACAGACTATTATTGCTCAAAGGTGAAATGATAAATGAATGATGCATTCTAATATTCCCATGTTCAAATATTTCCTTTTTGTTGTTCCTTCAGGTATCTGGACTCTGCTACTTGATGGACCACACCTACACGAAGCATCAGCTGCTGCGAATGGAGCGCAAAGTCCTCTGTGGGCTCAAGTTTGATTTGTCCTACTGCCCTCCTCTGCATTTCCTCATTGTCTTTGCTTCTGTGGCTCGCTGCAGTGCTAAGGTAGCTGTACATTGGCCAGTTCTCCAAAAATTTTTATTTGAATCGGCTTCCAAACAAGTGTCAGTGAGGCTGGTTGAGTATGTAGGGATCTGAAATTTGTGCCCCCAGGTGGTGTGGATGGCTCGCTATCTGCTGGAGTTGTCTCTTTTGGAGGGCCAGTGTGTGGTGTTCCAGCCCGTGCAGTTGGCAGGAGCTGCCCTGTGCCTGGCCCGCCAAGTTCTTGAAGAACTTGGCGGGCCAGAAGGAGAAGCAGCCTGGTGTTTGGCCTCCAGCCTTCATGTCGGCAGGTGTGCCCATAACATGCACTCCTCTATTTTAACTTTGCTTTAGTGTGCCATCACCAGTAACTTGTAACTGTGACCTGTAAATTCAGATGCAAAACTTGTGCTAAAAATAGATGTTAATTATTCATAATCATCCTGATAGTCAGTTGGACGTCTGCATATTTTGTGCTTTCAGTGAGACTGTCCTACTGAGGATCATGCACATTCTGGCTAATGCTGCAGCCAATGCCCACACCCGAGAGACCTGTGCCACTTTTATTAAATTCTCCTCCCCAGAGACCATGCATGTCAGCAGACATCCAGGTCTGAAGAATGCCTCTGGACTGGTGGGCATATGCACTTGACATTCTTAATCACCAGAAACATGATTATATTCCACAATTGAAAGTACAGTAGTATTAGATGGTATCACCTGAGGACTTTCTCCTGTAAAGCTGTGCATTGCTGAACCTGCCTGCTGAGGTGTTATCCTGAACCATGGGTGAGGAAGAAGTAATTTTTGATGCTGTTCAACAAAAATATTCATGCACTTTGCATGTATGTGATTCAGCCAATATAGTGGCACACCTATTATATGATCTTATCTTGCAGCCAATTTAGAAAATATTTGAATTGTATTGATGTGTCCTTGTCATTTGTGAAGAGGATGTCTATCAAATTTCTGGCAAAGTTTTAGTGTAAAAATAAAGCGTCTGCTGCAACTTTGAAGTATCAGCCTACATGATATATTCGGTATGGAAAATGTACGGCAGCTGCATGACTGTGCATTTCGCGTCATATTTTTTAAGGCAAAGACTCCTGTGGTTCACATCTCAAGAACCATTCAATTTACTTCAGATGTTGCAAGTCTTTTGGAGAGGTCAGAAATAAAATAGTATTGATTACCAGAAAAATGTTGAATATTTTGACATAAGTGGCTAAGGTGAAAAGCATTCAACCTTGAATAGCCTACTGTACATTTATTGCCGGAAAATTACTAATAAGAGAGGCAGGCTACATTTCAGATACACTAAGACTACCACTCAAGTAGTCATACACATAGCCTATACATTCAGATGACATCCTTACTTTGACCCAAGTATGAGGATTAGGTACTTTTACACTCCATCTGTCTGCAGAGATCAAAATCAAGTTTTCCTTTACATCTGCCGCTTCTCGTCATACGTGATTTATTTCTGTAGCTTGTGATTATCGTTAGATATACACATTTCAGATCTTTTCCTGCTAAAATGGCACAAGTGCCAGAACGCCACATCACCTGTGATTACACTCAATGGTCATTAGAGGTGGACGGATCAATACTGTGGGATCGATACCCCAATAGCCACAAGGTAATTTGGTAAAACTGCAGTTTTTGTTTTGCCCAAATTTGTTATTCCCAAAATAAACTGAGTAACAAATCTAAAAATATAAGTGATAATGTGAATATTTCATGTTTGTATTTTGATTCATTTGATTCATATTTCTGTAATTATTTTAGCCTTTATATAATCAAAATATTTCTGTAAAATCTTAGTTTAATTCAATTACTTATATTCAGTTTATCTAATAAATGTATTATCAAAGACCATGTCTGATGCACATTTACCTTTGACAAAAGGCATTGGTATTGTGAAACTGGTATTGCCTTTCCATTGGTCACATCTTAGAGAAAGATATCTCAACTGATAAGATTTTTGTAACTATATCAGCACATTATTTTATGATGAATCAATCCAGAAGTTTTTAAATTCTGTGGAAAATTTCTTAATTCATTGCACTGGTTGTTTTCCTGTCTCGTGCTGTCCGTGCACTAATTTAGAGCCTGTTGTACTGGTGTCATGGACCACAGGAGATTTACTGCAAGACGGTGTCTTTGCCTAAGCAAAAATGTGACATATGGCCATATATTTACATATCCGAGAAAAACACACATTTTGAGTTATATGCGCAGTTATTGACAAACAAACATTGAATGTGGTACAATCCACGAGTTAGAAAGTGAAACTTTGATCAAAAGGGGGCAGAGAAGAACACCTACGTCAAGGGTCTACTGAACCTGTAGTTACTATTCCATAGTTGGCTTCATGGAAGATGGTTTAAGTCACTTTCCACAGATCACTTAATGTCAGCATTCAGAAACAGCTACAGTGTTCATTAAACACCTTTTATGTGATGAACAATCAAGACTACAATACTGCTGTATAATCATGGAATTCACATTGAAGTGGGAGAAAGCCAACAGCTCTCTTTACATATTATTTTCGCCTCCAGATGTGGTGGTGATCGGCCAACGTGGCCTGTAATGCACGTCAATCGGCATGTGTTGAAACAGAATTGGTATCTCAATGGGAGCTATAAACAATGACCTCTTCGGAACCTTAAGCAGTGCGGGGCGGTGCTTGGTGACACACCGCACCGCGCACCCTCCGGGTACCCAACTCTCCTCTCCCCTCCGGGGTTTGGAGGGGGGTTTAATGTCTCCTACACGCATACTAAAAAAAGAGTAGATAAAATAGCAATATTGACAGAGAATGACTATATATTTTACTGACTATATTTACTTTATAACTTTATATTTAAGTATTTTTGCTTTACGTTTTATTCTTAGTTCATGTTTGTCATACTCAGTTGCTGCTATAATTTTGTTGTACAAATACTGACAATAAAAGGGGCTCTGATTCTGATAGTTCCTGTATTCATCCCAAAATTTGAATGGGCTCTGCAGCTCAGTGTGTGTTGCAGAGAGTGGGAGTCATTGGCCCAACCTCCACAGTTTCAAGAGGGCATCCCAGGACAGAGCTAGCCTTCCTGATAAGTCTGTCCAGCCCCTTCCTGTCAGCTGCTGTAATGCTGCTCCCCCAGAAGACCACAGAATGAAAAATGGCTGATGCCACAACAGTGTCAAAGAAGGTGAAGGAGCTAATAGTCTGCTTTGACCCTTCTTGTAAAGTGCTGTGGTGTTGAGTCCAGTCCAGTTTATTGTTCAAGTCAACACCCAGGTACTTGTAAGATGTCACCCTCTCAATGTCCATTCCCTGGATGCTCACTGTTGCTAGAGGGGAGTAGGAGCACCTGTGGAAGTCGACCACCAGTTCTTCCGTTTTCCCAGCGTTGATCTGGAGGTGATTCCACTGACACCAGTCCACAGAGTCCTGGATTAGTCCTCTGTATGACCTGTCTGTGATGAGGCCGACGATGGCAGAGTTGTCAGTGAGCTTTTGCAGATGACAGGCGGTTGAATTTTCGGCTAAAGTCTGCAGTATTCAGTGTGAATAGGAATGGAGCCAGAACCGTTCCTTGCCCCCCCAACCAGTTCTCACATACTGTTGGCATTTGGTCGGATAGTTCACAATCCCGCATGTGAGATGATCGTCCATCCATGTGGGCTCCAGCTTGTCCCTCAGGCTGTGTGGTATTGAAAACACTGGAGAAATCAAATAAAAATGATCCTCACAGTGCTCCCAGGCATCTCCAGAGCTTGATGGAGGAAGGAAATGCCGCCACCATCCACTGAGATGAGCTCACAGGAGGGCACATGTGGGCAAGAACAGGCCACTCCAGGGTCTTCATAAGGTGGTATGTTAAAGCCACCGGCCTGTAGCAGCTGAGGTCCTTAGGGTGCGAAGTCTTGGGCACAGGTACCATGCAGGATGTCTTCTACCGGTGTGGTACTCTCCCCAGCTTCAAGCTTAGGTTGAACAGATTTTAATAATCCCACATAACTCATCAGCATAAGACCTCACCTGGACAGTAGTGAAGGACAGGATATAGCAGAGGGGCTGTGTGCTGGAGGTTGTGAGTGAAGGGACTTGGTTGGTGGGTGGGGCAGTCTGTGGTGGCGGTGGTGAGCTGATTACTACAAATGGAGAGGTGAGGGTGGGCAGAGATAGATACAGTAGATAGAGATGGAGATGACTTTATTAATCCCCGTAGGGAAATTAATTTGTCACTGCAGCAAGATTTTTCTGGTACAGGACCAGTGGACATATAACACTATAACGTATAAAATAAAAAATACAAAAATATACACAGTATAGGCAGTTGTTAAATTCTAACGGTATGTACAGATGTTGTGCAGAGTGCAGAGTTTAGTGCAGGTAGGAGTAGGTGAATGATTTTACCAGGTACAGTGTCTAGTAACAGAGGTGTTGAAAAGGCTGATTGCACTGGGGAGGAACGACATCCTGTATCGTTCCTTGTGGCAGCGGGGTTGGATCATTCTGTTGCTAAAGCTGCTCCTCAGAATGTTCACAGTTTCATGGAGGGGGTGGGAGTTGTTGTCCATGATGGCCAGCAGTTTTGTCGGCATCCTCTGCTCCACCACCTCCTCCAAGGTGGCCAACTGAGAGCCGAAACCAGAGCCTGCTTTCCCAATCAGTCTATTCAGTCTGCTTGCGTCCTTTGCCTTGATGCCTGTGCCCCAGCCCACCATAGGAAAAGAAGATGGCGCTCGCCACTACAGACTGATAAAACATCAGGAGCATTCTGTTGCATACATTGGAGGACCTGAGCCTCCTGTAAAAGTAGAGCCGGCTCAGGCCCTTCTTATACACAACCTTTATGTTGGTGGACCACTCTAGCTTGTTCTCCAGGTGGACTCCCAGGTACCTGTAGGTCTGAACAATTTCCACATCAGTCCCATTAATGCAGACAGGAGTGGGTGGGGGCTTGTTCCTCCTGAAGTCCACCACCATCTCCTTCGTGTTCTTCAAGTTCAGCTGCAGGCGGCTCTCTCCGCACCAATGCACAAATCGGTCAACCAGGTTCCTGTACTCATCTTCCCGTCCATTTTCCACGCACCCGACTATGGCTGTGTCATCTGAGAATTTCTGCAAATGACACGACTCAGTGCTGTACTGAAAGTCAGAAGTGTAGGTGATGAAGAGGAAGGGGGACAGCACAGTTCCCAGACGTTTAGACACACAGTGCTGTAATCTTACAAACTGTGGTCTGCCCGTTAGGAAGTCCATGATCCATACAATCAGGAGAATCCACTCGCATGTCCTTCAGCAGCCTGGGCTGGATGGCGTTGAAGGCGCTGGAGAAGTCAAAGAAGGTGATGCGGACAAGTGTTGTTGGGTCTGTCCAGTGCAGAATCTGCGTTCTGCAGGAGGCATCATCTGCACCAACATGAGGCTGGTAGGCAAACTGCAGCGGGTCCTGTGATGGGCACACCAGTGGTCTGAGATGTGCCAGAAGCAGCCTCTCCATGACCTTCATAATGTCAGGTCAGTGCTATGGGCCTGTAGTTGTTCAGTGCAGTTGGACAACTCGGCACTGGGACCAGGCAGGATGTCTTCCACAGCACTGGGACTCTCTGGAGGTGCAGGCTCAGGTTGAAGAGGTGCTGGAGCACTCTGCTCAGCTGGCTGGAACACGCAGTCAGCACTTGAGGGCTGTTGCCATCTGGTCATGCAGCTTTTCCCTGGTGGAGCCTCTCCAACTCTCATCTGTTGGGCTGTGATGTGTAGTCCATTCTGGAGGTGGGGGCTGGCTGTGATGGAGCAGTGATGTCTGAAGCTGAGGTTTGTGTGGGACTGTGGGGTTGTGGGAGGGTGATGGGAGTCAGGGGCGGAGTGTGAGGGCTGGTGGAGGAGTGGGGGCTGGACTCAAACCGGTTGAAAAACTGGTTCAACTCTTTTGGCCTCTGCGTGTTCCCCTCGACTGCTCCTCCTCCTCCTTTCCTCTGGAAGCCGGTGATCTCCCTTATTCCACTCCAAACATCCTTGGCCTTGTTCCTCCCAACCTTCTCCTCCAGTTTCTTCCTGTAAGCGTCCTTACTCTCCCTGAGTCTGTGTTTGAGTTCCCTTTGTACCTATTTGAGTTCGGCCCGTTCCCCCGCCCTGAAAGCCCTCTTATTCCTGAAGAGCCTTCAGGTCACTGGTTACCCAGGGTTTGTTGTTTGGGTAACAGCAGACCCCTTTAGTGGGAATGGTGTTGTCCATGCAGAACCTCATGTACTCAGAGACACGGTCCACAATCCCATCAATGTCTTCACCATGCGGTTCATACAGTGCATTCCAGTCGGTGGTCTCCAGTGCTCCTGTCAGTGCCTCCATGGTCTCAAGAGACCACTCACTCATTGTTCTCACTGTGACTGGCTGCTGCTGAACAACAGGCTTGTATGATAGAGAGAGTAGGACGAAGTTGTGATCTGACCTGCCGAGTGGGGGCAGGGCAGTTGTATGCCTCCTTAACATTGGCATACAGCAGGTCCAAAGTCTTACTTTCTCTGGTGGTGCATGAAATAAATTGATGAGGGTGGTGGAGAGGGGCATGGAGGGTGGCATGATTGAAGTCCCTAGTGATGATGATGAAGGCTCCAGGGTGTTTAGTCTAAGGCCCTGCAGTTACGGTGTGGATGATGTAACATGCTGCTTCAGCGTTCCCGGATGGAGGATTGTAAACAGTAATGGCGATGACGTTGGCGAATTCCCGTGGCAGATAATACAGACGAAAACCGATGGCAAGAAGCTCGATGTCCGGGCTACAGACACGCTCTTTCACGGTTATTTGTCCAGGGTGACACCACCGGTTGTTAACGAAAAAGGCGAGCCCCCCCCTCCTTTCCTCGTACCGCTCACAGTGGTGTCTCTGTCCGCTCGGACCGTGTGGAAACCGGGGACAGTCACTGTGGAGTCCGGTATCAGATTGTGCAGCCACGTCTTTGTAAAACACAATACTGGACTCACTCCAGTTCGTCCATCTTATTTGCCAACGATCTCACATTTTCCACAATGATTGCAGGGATACATGGCTTAAACCTCATCTTCTTCATCCTGACTTGAGCCCCTACTCTGCAGCCACGACGTCACCTCCTAATCACCCCGGGGATAGACGGCTTCTCTCCAGCAGTGAGAGCTGACTGCCTCAGGGCGATCAGCTGATCCCACGTGTAAACAATGTGGGCGGTGTTGTGGCTCTGGCCCCGTGTTGTGAGTGGCGACATGGGTGCCTGGAAAAATAGTGAAAAACATTGAAGCACAACCTGGGGTTTGTTGTATTCCAGGTACACTGAGGTGTGCAAAAGGCAAAAAGAAAAACAACACAAAAGAAACAGCAAAAATCACACTAAGGAACGGGTCACCGGGAGCTGCTGGCACAGCGCCATCTTGCAAATAATTGAGTTCAGGGGAAGGGGGTTGCTGCAGAGGTGACACCACTGGGGGACTGCCACTCAGGTGGTGAATTTTTATATACTGTATAAACTGTATATTTGATATATTGGAAATATCTAGTTTATGGTGAGGTACATATGGTTATTAATGTATTACCAATGCATATATTAACATTTACGCATTAGACATGTTTTATATAGATGTGTATATTTGAAAAAATAAATGTAACTATTATAAAAGCAATATTTTTTGCTGTATTTTGAAATATATATATTTATATTTCTTATATGTAACACATACATGTATGATGTGTGATGCATACATGGGCATATATATCACAAGTTTACATGTTTTGCCGTATATCATAGATGGATGTGACAATGGAGATTTTTTTTGATAACTTAAAAACAAAAAAACAAAAACAAACATTTCATTTCGTAAAAGAGAAGTGTCAAGCAAACTTTTGTGTGGCAATCGTTTAAACTACGGGGATTTCACGGGGCTGTTTAGTAACACACAAGAAAGCAATTGATTTAAAACAAAACAAAACTGATGTCTTGACAAAAATCACAGTCAGAAACTACAGACCCTCATCACCTTTAATGCAATTACCTTCCATTTGGTGTGACTGAGTTACAAAATGGTGGCAGTTGTTGTCTTCGTCACTATATGTAATGTCACAGGAGTAATGCAAATTTCATCTCTATCAAAAGTTGAGGTATTCATTAATCAGATCCAGAAGAATCCGGATCACACTACACTAGAGCTGCAATCGATTAATCGATTGAAAGGAAATTAATCAACAGTTCTTTTGATAATGCAATAATCATTTATTACTTGGTTTTGTGCAAAAATGAGCAAATATTTGTTGGCACCAACTTCTCTTCATGGTTTTACTGCTTTCCTTTATCATTTCTGATAGTCAGTCTTTGGGTTTTAACTAGTAATTGAAGTTAAGAAGCAATTTGAAGATATCACTTTGGTTTGTGAAAATGTGATGAGCAAAAGTAACCTGTCTCAGAACAGTAAAAAAATCTTTCACCCCCTGATTGCGGGAGAGTATTTGTCTATTATCTTCAGAACTTTTACAAACTGTATATGTAAGTATACTTTTCAAATACATTCACTTCAAGTAAACATACTCAGCAATTGACAACACTGTCTATACTTTATTCTGCAGTAGTATACATAGAAAAGCTTACAAATGTTAATGTGTCTGATGAGGAAAGAGTTCAGTCAAATGTTTCTACAGACTGCCCTAAAAAGAAGAAAGGAGGAGCAACATGATACATTTTAAAGGGCTATGTGATATTAAAGACAGAATCTTTTTTAATCAGCGCTATTGGTACAAAGAATGAGGGTACTGCATACTATCTATTCAACTAGTATCAACTGTTATTGTCATCTGTGGCATTTCATTGCTAAAAATGTGCTTTGTTTAGAATGACACCAGTACAACTCTGATTTTAGAGATAATTGTAGGCCAAGAGCATTATTAAAAATGCTTTGAATTGTTTTACATCTAAAATATTTATGAGAGTATAGAGCATTTGTTTTTTTATTCTGAGAGTCCAAATACCATGTAGTCGCTCATAAGGGTGAGGTATGCCAAAGGGTCAGCCTTGCCTGAGCAACCAGAGCCTCTGCGCTTCATCTAGCAAGAATGCTAAAGATAAGAGCAACAGTACGACCCTGTCGGCAATACGCAACACCAGTGAAGGAGCGGACTCCAGGGTAAGGGGCTCCTGCTCCAGTTCAGAAAAAGATTCCGGCTACTCTGGTGAATCAATGTAGCAAGTATGTCCAAAAAATATAGTTCCACAACTTACATCAAGATATACTCTCTATTGCTGCTTCCCATACACTCCAATTTACATGTGAGCTCAGGCAGTCGTAATTCTAAAAGCTGAATTTGATAATTGTTACAGTCTATAATTTCCTTGGATAGGAGTGCAACAAAAAGTTACAGTGACAAACAGTGACAAAAAGTTATTGTACTGATTTACAGGTTAAACCTGATTACGTTTTTATCCACATGACACTATCTGCAGAAAATCTGTTTTCACAGTAATTCCGAAAGAAGTTGGAATATGTATATATGAAAGCATATCCATCTCTCTTCCTTTCTGTGGGCATTAAGCTAATGTTTCCAATTTTGGGTAAAAATGCAACAATATCACTACCAACTTTCATCCCAGTAGTCCAGCTGTCCCATTGAGCTTTAGTCTGTATTAGCCAGCATTACTCAGTTGTTATTCCAACCTCCCTGCAGACAGCGCAGACTCACAGCAGACAGATGTGGAGAACAGGCAGAGCCACAAATGTATATCCAGGGGCACCAAGCACACAGAGATTTCATGCCCGGTTCAAGAGCTAGAACCTAGGCCGGAGATGACTCGAAATCTTACACCGATTGTCAGCAGGCAAAAAACTCTCGCCCGTCTACATCATCAATAATATGGTGCTTAAACAGGTAAACCGGATGTCAGCATGAGCCAAGTAGAGACCTGGATGGTGAAATCAAGGGCAAAGACAATATAATAATTAATTATAATGATTAATTCAGGGTGACCTGTTACAAAACAAATGACAAATTTACAACTAAAACAGGGATTGACAAGAGTCTGGCGTCTGGCCTTGTTCGGCTCTTTAACTCTTTTTTTTTTTTTCCAAGTCCGTGTGTCCTACTCCCCCCTCTCTCATCAGCGGGACACAGTCCAGAGTCGAGGTCAGCTGCCACAGAAAAACGTAAGCAAGGAAACAGGCACTTCTGGTGCTTCCCACCTGATCTTTTTACAGCAGCCTAGCTTGTTGCTGGCCACCTTTCCACTCTCTAAGCCCTTGTCCCAGAAGTCGAGCCCCACAGGGAAGATCATAAATGGCACCTACCTACCAATTCTCAACTCCTACCCCTGCATTACGCCACACTCCAGCAAGAAATCACCTGGTAAATCTCCATCAAAAGATGAATCCCAGAATCTAAGCAAGAGGGTGTGCACAGAACACAAGAGTGAGGACAAAACTGTGAGTCTACTTGAGCAGCACCTATAACTAGAGAGTCTTACCGTCTGTAGTTCCTCAAGCGTCCTCAAGTGATGGCTCCCCATCTGGATCTTGTCCTCACCACACCTTCCAGTCCCTCTCTACCAGAAAACTTCACGGAAACGGAACCAGTACTTCACCACCGCCATTTCCTCAATACGGTAGAAATTCTTCGACAGTCAGGCGTGTTGGACATCAGACTGCACACAAAGGAGCTGTTATGCCAGAGTCACACCACTGAACGGGACATCGGCCAACTTCGCCAGAATACAGGGCAGCTGTGCCAAGCTGCCAGCAACCCCACAGCTTGGGAACATCTACACCAATCTATGACAGAGTCTGTAAACTACCACGACCTTAAAATCCTATGGAATGTCCTGTCATGTAATCCAGATTCTGCCAGCCAGACAATGTTTCTGCAGGTGATGCCGGCAGCCCAGTAGCTGCTGAGAATTCACAGGAATCACTGTCTCACTTTTGCCCCACTTGGGCCAAAACCATCATGGTCTGGTACCACAGCAGGACAAGGCAGGGAGCTTGAGGCTGGTTCAAAATCTGCAGAGAAAGTGACTCTCATGTCTCTTGACAGTTCTACTGGTTAGCACAGTTTGATGTGCCTTTAATTTGAGAGCAAGCACTCAATGGAAAGCCAGTAGCTCTGTGGATATTATGTGTGGTTTTAATGGTCTACAGATAAGTAGTAGAGGGTCTCTTGATTTTGAGCCACGCAAAAACCACTGGAAAACTGGCTTACAATGGAAAAAGAATATAATATCAGTTCAGTTTCTATCCTCAGCCAGATTACTTAATTCGGGGAGAAGAATCAATAAATCCAACCCCCCAGAGTAACTCCTTAGTGAGAGCCAGCCATCCCAATACAGTGATCTGTGGCATCACCAAGTTCACTACACTGGACTACTGCGAAAGACCCCTGTCCTTAAAAACACCTTTCATGTGTAAATGTTTGCAATGCAGCAATTCAATCACAGACTGCCTGAATTAAGCACAGCATTTCCTAATTACTTGGTTTTCTCATTTCATTTCTTGCAACCTCATTGTCAACTTTGAATTTGACAATCCCTTTTTTGCAAGGGGCATTAATTTTTTGTTTTCAGTTTCAATGGGTTAATAATTTCATAGAGAACAATTTGCATTAATTGTTGAGTTTGAAGTGTTTGTCAAATAAGTGATTTATTTTTATTCCATATCGTTGTGCCTGTGTATATGACAGCCAGCACTAACAGCAATTCACACTTTTTGAAATATGAACTGGTTTATACAGTGTGCTTGCCATATACACTGACAGATTTTTCAGGGTGTCCAACCTTGTGTTTCTATTCAAAAAGGTCAACTTCACTGTGATGTACCGTTATGGGTCATTATTTGTAAATGTAAATTTCCTGTATTTATATAGCGCTTCTCTAGTCATTGTTGACCACCACAGGTTTTGCTTTCACACACGCATTCATACACTGGTGGCAGTGACTACCTCGCAACTGCTCATCAGGATCATTCACTCATTCATACACTGATGGCGCAGCATCAGGAGCAATTTGGGGTTCAGTGTCTTGCTCAAGGACACTTTGACGTGTTGACTGCAGGGTGTGGGATCGAACCGGGAACCGTCCCATCACTGGACGACCGCTCTACCATCAGAGCCACAGCCGCTCGTATTTGTCACTATTACTTGGGAACAGAAAGGACGATTGTGACCATATTTCACATTTGCTCAGATATGGAATTTATGACATGAATCTTGCCTAACCACTTTGAAAGTGTTTAGATTGTGTAGATTTTCTGTGCTGACGGGTGGAACATATGTGAAGATTCAGAGTTTGAGAACTTGGAGTTTCTCCTACATCTGCATCCATATTTGAATATGTCACAAGCACTAACCCTTTCTGCTGACACTGATCTTCAGGGCATTGTCATTGCAGCATGTGACCATGCTCTGCACTCATCTATAAAATTAGTTTAATGCAGAGAGCATGGTGTTTCCTACGATCACATATGCCAAGGACTGCTTCTTACCTTTATAAAATTACGTCTACAACTTGGCTGATGCAATGGATACAATAATGAAGCAGTAATTCTAGTCTCACAGTGAGTTTACAATAACATGATTTAATCAAGTTTGTAACAAGGTTGTAATGCACATGTGGAAAAACATGCTGGACTGTCTTTTGCTCATGAAAGCCATGATATTTTCATATTTTTCCTTCCCGCTTGAGCCCAGGGCCAACATAAAAACAAAACTCAGCACATTTCTGTTCCTTTAAAAAAAAAAAAAATTAAAAAAGTTCTGCCAACTACTTGAAATGATTACAAAGGTAATTGTTATGAATGAATCTGGTCCCCAATGAATTATTTGCTGATTCTAGATGTATTGAAGCAACTGAAAGACAACTATTATAGAACAAAAACACTTACGAAAACACTGAAAATGTTTTCACAGTACTTAGTGATACTGTATTATTTTCTTTACAAATCAGGTATCCATGAACTAGAGAACTAGAAATAACTCGAAGAACATGGACATCTGCCAAAGATTGAATGTTTTGGACATTTTTGGGGAATTACAAATATTCTTACAATGGTAAAACATGCATACAGATTGCGATTACAGACCTATTTTAAATTTCCTCCAACTCCATCACTTTCCTAGTTATTCTGTTGATTAAAAAAATGAATGCCAGTAAAAACAAATTCATTGGTGAATTTCTGCATTCTGTTTGTGTTTGACCTGTAGATTGTTAAAGCAAAGCAATAGTAAAGC
Source organism: Mola mola (assembly GCA_001698575.1). NCBI lineage: Eukaryota > Metazoa > Chordata > Actinopteri > Tetraodontiformes > Molidae > Mola > Mola mola. The sequence goes on from KV751336.1 coordinate 4,971,212, forward strand.
AGAAAAAGCAGTATGAGCATAATCAACCTGCTCAAACATTTTGTTAATGGATGCATAGAGGCATAAAGGTTAATAAGCAAATGTGGTAAGAATATTGTATGTACAGTAGATAAGTGAAAATTGAGTCAAGTCAAATTCTGTGGCTCTTAGACTTTACGAGGGCGATTCTGTGATTAAAGGCCTATTCAATTTTGCAGCAGCAGCAACACAAATCTACCCTGGAGTGTAGACACTTTTGACAGGTTATTTATAAATTTCCCTATC
>KV751336.1:4977845-5041413 GCA_001698575.1 Mola mola
CCACAAATACCAGATATAGTACCAGGAATGCACCTCAACAAATGAACAGCAATTACCTGCGGCAAAAACTTTGGATAACAAGTAGTGAGTATTGTTTTGCTTACCCCCCCATTCTTATAACAGAAGTAAGGAAACCTCCACTCATTGGGGAGGCCAACAATAAGTCCCACCACACTGAGGAGAAACTCTACTTCGCTGCCTCAGTGTCCTCTCTCTCCTACACGTTGGCTTGCCTGGCTTTCCTTGAACATTGTCTGTTCATATTAAAAAGCCGACTCTGAAGGCAGTATTTCTTTTCACGTCATAGAACTGTATCCAGGTGTTCTTTGCCTTTATATTCTTTCCTAATTGTGTGTCATGTAATGAGCAACTGCCTCAACAGTTAATCAGTTCTCAGTGGAAAAACTTCGCTCGCCAAGCATGATTTGCAGAATAAATAACTGACTGGTAAAGTGCCCCCCCCCTTGTCTTGTGCTTAACGTGAATTCATCACGTATTTCTCCAGATGCTCCTAGTTTTCTTAAAGATAGTGAAAAAAAAGAAATACTAACAGAGAGCAAATCTAATCAGAGAAATAAGATGAGAAACCTGGAAACAAAAGGATACATTATCAAGAAAGCAAAAGACCGATAGTTTCTTGGTTACGCAAGCAATTGGTTTGCAAATTACAAGTTTTACTTTTAAGATGACTTGTTTCATGTTCAAAGAGTTTCATTCTATTTTAAATTCTATTTTTTCCTCTAGATTATTGAAAAGCTGTTTGGCTTTTTCAATTCAAATCATATTACACACTAGAGAATCAAAGTCACAATGATCTTTAAACTCTCAGTCTGCATCCACACAGGAACAGCATTTAAGAGATCATATCAATATTATCAGGTTCGGGGTACGGAGGATCCAATAATGCTGAGTCACACAGGAAGCTTTCTGAATCAACGTTGTTTTACTTAAAAAGGTCTAAACCAGGAAATCAAAACAAGGCAGCAAAGGCGCAGTTAAGGATTAGGCAAACTCAGTAATCGGGATACAGAACGATGACCGAACACAAGGAACTCACACACGCTGGACTACTCACTCAGAAGACAAGACAATCTGGCACAGGAAAAAAGGTAAATACACAAGAGAGAGGTAGACAATAAGGCACAGGTGAGACACATTAGGGAGGAGAAGTAATCACACACACCTGAGGGACAAGCCCTGACAGGACATGGGGAATAGACACAACAGAATTTCAAAATAAGATGGGAAACACTGAATGACCCTAACAGACAAACACTTGATAATAGTGGACCCTGACAAATATGAGCCAGTTAAACCTGTTTGTCAAGGAAAATCCTGCAGGTCAAGTGAAGCGCAGAAAGTTGGTTCCTCAGTATATGTAAAGATTATTCTCACTTGATGTTTCATATTTTTGCTCCCTCTACACATACAAAATCTTCATCCACGTTCATGTTAAATTTGTCTATATATCTGGAAATGGATCACATGGCTGGTAATTTACAAGCCCTGACACAAGAGACTTCGAATATGCTATTTTTTTTAACTTATCTCTTAATTAGTTGCCTCCATCCATAATGAATTTAAGTGAAATGTTAATGTTAATGTATTGTTTCTTAGAGTAAATTAGGTTGTGGATGCATGTAATGGATTTTAACCATGACAGTGAGCATAAATGAATGATTTTTGATAATCTCCTCGTAGACCATTTTACAATATCAAGGCTTTTGTTTTGCTGTCCAGTTTCTTGTTCATGTTTTGCTACTGTGTAAAATAAATTTGACCTAATGACAGTAATGTATTTCATTTGTTTAAGTTGTTTAAGTTTAAGTTTAACTTAAAGTCTATATGATCCAGTTGCATTAGTATGGAATAAAAAAATGATTATTCTATATTCAGAGCAAAACCTTTACAAATGACATTAGCAAGGACATAATCAACAAACAAGAGACAGGGCTGCTGGAATTGAGAAATCAACATGTATGACCTGCAAAACATTTGTAACCACATCAGCCTAAAGCAGAGAAGACCACATCAGATTCAACATCCTACAAAAGATATATGCTCTAACTGTACTCCGTCCAACGCCACTGGTGTCTGTACTCTTGTCCGTCAGTTGCCTCTGCTGACCAAATGTTTGGTGGCAGCGTTTCATGTTTCCAGCTGTGTCGCACACCAGTAGCTCTGCCTGAGGAGCCCAGCAGCTGGAAACATACCTCCGCCCCAGTGGCTGGGACGAACTCCGCATCCATTAAGATACATTCATTGGGGGTTCTCCTTTCTCTACTCTGCCTGTGTAGTGGTGGTGGTAGTTGTGACTACATTGGTTGTCTTGTCCCTGTGTGAATGCTGGTGGTGCTAGGTTGGACCTCTACAAAACTGTCCTCTGTGGGTGGTGGGCTGTGGAAAAAAGTCAGAGTGCCTTCACCCTTCTGTACCTGGAGGGCAGCGAGGCCAGATCGCCCCCTGTCTGACACAGCCAGAGATGGACTCCAACTAGACCCATTGCAAAATGGAAGGACAGGTAGAGAGCCAGATGGTGGAGAGGTGTCCGGATCCTACAAAAGAACGGGAAAACGATGTCGCTACAACGAAGTTCAGTAAGATACACATGCAAAATATTTGAGTATAAATCGATACAAGACACACATTTATCTGTTTATCTGTTTCTACCTAATGCACACCAGTGGGACCACAGTCAAGTAGGCCACTGCATAATTAGAGCCTGGAAAGTCACTATCTCACATAGTGAGGGAGAGGGTGACAGTCTCTCCTGGTTGATCTGTGGCAGGAGTATAGAGATCCACCTGACCGCGGAAAGATCCTTGTCACAAAGAACCTGAGAGACAGAAAGTCAGACTTAAAGAAGAGTAATGGAATGGTAAGATGAGAATCTTCACTTAGTAGCTGAGAATGATTTGTTTTTAATTATTCATTTTCGTTTACCCATGAGGTCCTCTCTTCTGAAGATATTCATTGTCATCACCAGCTGTAAGATTGAAGAATTGGGCTGGTCCATGGTTCAGGTTGTCAAATACCAACGTTGTACTCTCACCAGGTACCAGACATGGAAAAGACAACACCTTAGGACATGGAGACAAACTGTCAAATGTTGTCACAGCATGCCTAGTAAGGTGGAGGTACATCATTGCAAAACTGAATGAAACAGAAAGGCCCTCAACACATTTGTCAGGTCCCGGTGTCAGGGTCCACTGGTATCAAGTGTCTGTCTGTTAGGGTCATTTAGTGTTTCCTCTCTTGTTTTGAAATCCCGTAGTGTTTAGTCCCCATTTCCTGTCCAGTCTTGTCCCACCTTTGTCAAATTGTCTACCTCTCCCTCGTGTATTTAACCCCCGTGTTCCCTTCCTCCTGTGCCAGATGGTCTTGTCTTTTTAGTGACCAGTCCAGTGTATATTCCTTGTGAGTCTCCATGTCATTGATCATTGTTCCGTATTCCGTTTACTGAGTTTGCCTAATCCTTGTCTGTACCTTTGTCAAATTTTGAATTTCCGGTTTGACCTTGTTAATTAAAACGACCATTGACTTAGAAAGTCCCCCCTGGGACTCCGTACTATTGTATCCTCGGTTTCCCGAACCTGATACCTGGTAGTTAGTCTGTGTATTCTTTAGAGAAGAGTAATGGAATGGTAAGATGAGAATCTTCACTTAGTAGCTGAGAATGATTTGTTTTTAATTATTCATTTTCGTTTACCCATGAGGTCCTCTCTTCTGAAGATATTCATTGTCATCACCAGCTGTAAGATTGAAGAATTGGGCTGGTCCATGGTTCAGGTTGTCAAATACCAACGTTGTACTCTCACCAGGTACCAGACATGGAAAAGACAACACCTTAGGACATGGAGACAAACTGTCAAATGTTGTCACAGCATGCCTAGTAAGGTGGAGGTACATCATTGCAAAACTGAATGAAACAGAAAGGCCCTCAACACATTTGTCAGGTCCCGGTGTCAGGGTCCACTGGTATCAAGTGTCTGTCTGTTAGGGTCATTTAGTGTTTCCTCTCTTGTTTTGAAATCCCGTAGTGTTTAGTCCCCATTTCCTGTCCAGTCTTGTCCCACCTTTGTCAAATTGTCTACCTCTCCCTCGTGTATTTAACCCCCGTGTTCCCTTCCTCCTGTGCCAGATGGTCTTGTCTTTTTAGTGACCAGTCCAGTGTATATTCCTTGTGAGTCTCCATGTCATTGATCATTGTTCCGTATTCCGTTTACTGAGTTTGCCTAATCCTTGTCTGTACCTTTGTCAAATTTTGAATTTCCGGTTTGACCTTGTTAATTAAAACGACCATTGACTTAGAAAGTCCCCCCTGGGACTCCGTACTATTGTATCCTCGGTTTCCCGAACCTGATACCTGGTAGTTAGTCTGTGTATTCTTTAGTTTACTTCCTGATTGTGTCCACCTGTGTCTCATTGTTGCCTCTTACCTCATGTATTTAAGGTGTGCTCTCCATTCCCTGTTTATCAGATGATCTTGTTCCCTGTCGTGGTAAGTGTTTCTGTTAAGTGTTTCAATTATGCCTGTGTGAGCTCCTTGTGTTTTGATTTTGCCTGTTTTTTGGATCTCTGTCTTAAGCCTAGCAATTTATTTTGCCTGACTCTTTGTGTACTGAACAGTTTTGCATTAAAGATCGCCAATTTTGAAATCCCCGTGTCAAATCTACTTTTGTGGGTCCTTCGTCTCTCTCCCTGGTCATGACAAATATTAATATTTTGAAAGGTTAAATTAACTGTAGCCCTAAAAGTTAAAATGTTTAAGTGCTGCATTAATTCCTATTGCTACTAATGACGCAATATTTTTGTCTACTTGATGGCAGCTGACTAATGTGAAGCACAAGACTAACACACAGCATTAAGCAACCACAAGTGTTAAAATACATTTACGTATTCACATTTGGCTCAGCTGCCAGGAAGACCTCTAGGCATTAAAAAAAAAAGATAATAATGACCAATTTATGTAATTACAATTGTATGTGATGCAAAGGTGACCAAAAATGTTGTTTTCTGGCAGACAACCAGACCTCCGACTTATGTCAGCCACTTTACATTCAGCTGCAAGCTAACCCACTGCATGCATAAAATCCAATCTATAGTTTAAAACACCTCATAAATAAGATACAAATAAACATAACTTGGTAATGATTATCTGTAGATGTGTGTACATGTAATTGCTTTCTTTTGTTCAAAAGAGCAGCTTTGAATTTATGGCACATCACTTAATAACACTTGAATTCTTTTGCCAAAACAAGTATATCTTAAATCTATTAAGGAAGTGAGTTACAGAACTGAAAAAAAAAAAAATCCATTAATCACAGATTTTAGATTCTGTCCAACATTTCAGAGGCAGCACATTTCTTGTTCAGCATTAAGATTACCTGTATCTGAACATGATTGGGCTGGACCATCTCTGTGGAAACCTTCTCCAGTTTGTTTCCTCTGCTGTCTTGCCCTATTAGTTGAACCCAGAAGGGGACCCTGGGAACAGACTCCAACCATCCCACCAGCTCTTCCACATAATAGGATGATGAAGAGGTCAAATCAAATCAAATCAAATTTTAATTGTATAGCCCAAAATCACAATTTACACATTATCTCACTGGGCTTTGACAAACTGCACAGATGTGACATCCTCTGCCCTTAGACCCTTGAAGCGGGTGAGGAAAAACTTAAAAAAAATCCTAAACAGGGAAAATAAGAAACCTCAGGAAGAACCACAGAGGAAGGATCCTTCTTCCTTGGATGGACAATTGTTCAATAGATGTCATTTGTACAGAAGACAAAAACATAACAGTTTACTTAGAATATATAAAACATCCATGAGTATGCGGCATCTATAAATCCAGGGATATGTGAAGTGTAGCAATCCAGAAGCAGGTGTAGTCTATTGATCAGAAGCTAGTGTAATCTGTGGATCCAGATTTGCACTTTGAAATCCAGCCTAGGATCCAAGTCACAGGATCTCCTGTCCTAATTTAAGCAGTAGGCATCAGGCAGCTTCCACCGCAACCTAGAAAAACCTGCAGGATGATGAAGCGCAAAGACTCTGGGGAAGAAATAAAGTTAGTGTAAGGATATGGACATTTAGAGGAGCAGAGATGGAGTCTGAGTCAGAGGGGGCAGAAAAGAGAGCTCAGTGCATCATGGGGTGTTCCTCCAGCAACCTAAGCCTATAGCAGCATAATTAAGGGCTAGATATGCTAGTTGAAACTATCAGCTTTATCAAAAAAGAAGGTTTAAAGCCTACTCTGAAAATTAGAGAGTGTGTCTGCCTCCCGTACCAAGACTAGAAGATGGTTCTGCCTCCCATTCTACTTTTGGAGATTCTTGGGATCTCCAATAACCCTGTATCCTGGGAGCGTAAGGTTCTGGATGGGTGATAGGGTACTATGAGCTCTTTAAGATAAGATGTTGCCTGACCATGAATAGCTTTGTAGGTGAGGACAAGGATGTTAAATTCTATTCTGAATTTAACTGGGAGCCAGTGCAGAGGAGCCAGTACGGGGAGTTCAGCTTTACCCGCTGGAGGCTCTCCCCATCAGCTCCCAGCAGTGTCACATGACTAAAAGATGCCTCCTCATCTTGACCAAAACCTTTCATAGCAAGCACCAGTTATGCAGGCACACCTATTGTTAATCATGGAGGAAAAAAAAAAATCACAACCTTTACCTGCCACTGGACTGTCCTCCACTCTTGCGAGACCTGGATCTGTCTCATTGGCTACAATCGCAAAGTAATACAGGAAATTCACACAGCTGTCACCTGTGACGAATCAATTTCCCTACGGGGATCAGTAAAGTCATCTCTAGAGCAAAAGACAAGTGTTGTGTTTTTTTTTTCTTTTTACCTATTACATTGAATGTGAAATGTCTGTCACTCCTGGATTGGAGTTTCCAATGGCCTGACTGTATAGGAGACAGCAGGCTGATGTGAAACAGACCATTGAATTCCTCCAACTGTGCCAAGGGGCCTTGTTCTGTCAATAGAAACTTGCTTTTGTCTAACAAGGAGAGAAAAATGAAGACACTGATGAAGGAACACAGAAATAAAATAAAAATGAATCCTGCATGGATACACAGTAGCTTCCATCAGCATCTCATGTCATATAACAGCCTGAAGTGAGTCCTGCAGTAGAGTTACCTGATGAACTGGTAAGCATGCACTCTATCAAGATGCTGGTAATGTGTAGTGTGACATTTTTGATTGAGGTGTCAACCCTGAATGCATAGGATGACATCAACTCTGGTCACTTTCCACATGGAGAAGGGTCTCTTGGGGAGGAAGGAGAAAAATGTTTGTCAAATCTGAACAATAAATTGACACTATTTCAAATTAAAAGGGCTTTGAACTGTTTATATTTCTATTTATAAAAATAAAAAAGACAACATGAAGAACACACAAATATAATGCACTGAAGAACTCTCAGCTAATTTTAAATAAATACATACATCATACATACATACATACTATACACCAACAATATTTCCCAGCCTAAACCTATTATTTTGGTTCTGCACCAATGGCAGGAAATGAAACTTTATGGTATCTGCCTATTACTAAAAATTGCATTTAGCTGGTAAATAAATACAAATGTGGCTCATAAGCACTTGAAAATTCAGACATTTTTATCATGAGTTGGTTGCGAGTGATAAAAAGCTGGATGTTTGAGTAACATTCATTATGTCTTTTTAAAGCATTTTACTGTTAGTGTTTTAATGTTTCTGTTTATGCAATCTTATAAATAGGCATCTTTGCTGACTAGCTTGGCATGATAATTCTAAGTTATCACGTAAGTTGACAACTTACAGCTTTTTTGAAACTGCCTCCAGTGGCTAAAAGTATTATAGTTAAAAACAGGCACTCACTAATAAGGAGGCACAGATGCTTGCACCACCAAAATCGTTTGCAGGATATAGCTGTATGGCTTCATGGTAATTAACAAGCTAAGAAAAGCATCATGTTTCTGCTAAACAAAATGTTTTAACTTCACACTGCTCTTTTTGTGTGTTACTAAATACTTGGCCTCCTCCTGCCTCTGAAATTACCTAAAATAAGGAAGGAAAAAAAGAGAAGAAGAATGTATACTCACAAGAGGCCAAGTGGGGAACCATTTAATTAGCTGCTGAACTAGTCAGATTTGGCACAGTTAACTGTGTAGTATGCTGATCAACATTAAAGGATCTTGATCTTAAAGGACCTTGTTGACAGCTGTGTTATCCTCCACTATTGGAGAGACATCATGGATAATAGAGTTAGTGGTGAAAATTGTTATACCTCCTGACAGAGGAAGAAAGGGAAGAGTAGAGAGAAAAATGATCAGGGGACAAAGGTTCCCTACTCCCTTCTTCTTTGTCCTGTTCCTCTCCTCTTGGCTCTCTTTGTAGGCAGGGTCTTCAGTAAAGAGAAAGGTAACCTGGAGGAAAATCAGCCCAGGGCCAATGGATGAGCTAAAGTGATAAGTTGTGATAAGTTCATTTCCAGGTAAAACATTTAATTTACACAAGGTTCATTTCATTCTTTATTACAGTCTAGTACAGATGTGTTCATATTATTAGTTGCTGTCGAAGTATGTAGCAGCCAGAAAAATAAACATGGATGATGCAGAGCTCTGTAAGTTGTTTGATTGCTCTGTGATCTACTAGTAATGCCACGGGACTTGGGAAGAGAGAACAGGCTGCTTCTTCATTCATTACAGATGAGTGAGCACTAGAGCTGCGTTGTGTGGTCTCTCCTCGATTTCTCACCAATATTCCCAATATTTAAGGGCACAACACTAACAGAAACATTCAAAATAGACAGATAAATCATAGCAATACTCTTTCTGTTAGTTATATCTCATATAGGTTCTGCCCTCCACTGGTCTCTTTATGCACAATTCTCCGGCAATCATGATCACATATTTGGTGTTCAGCAGCCTGAAGTATTTTTGTTTTCATGGCAATATCAATGGGATCACTTCCATCAGCACACTGCTAGCTCTGACTTCAGCCAAGAGGATGGGTAAGCTAACTGCCCTGCTAGTTTGGCCAACCTCTGTTGTCTGGTACTGCAAGGTGACCACAGTGGTGCAGTTCAAAGGCCAAATCCCTACTTTGATCCAGGGAACACAATTGGAGCACTTGTAAGTCAAGAGCCATTCTGTTACATATTTTTTGTCCTCTTCTTCATGCAGTGACTGAAGAGGCAAGAGTGCCAGTTCATGTGTACCGTGATATGTCAACCTCACAAACTACATCTGAGGCATGGAACAGTTGTAGTGATGGTGTGGCTGGATAGGTCCTGAGCAAGATGGGTACCATTCAAGTCTATTGGTGGACAGGACGCGACTTACATTTGTTCCGACACAGGCTGCTTGAGTCCACTACTCCCTTCTATGACGACTGTGGTTGGGAGTGTGGAGTAGAGTAGTTGTACCTGACCCCCCTAGCCTTGCCAGGTATGTTAAGTCACTGGGGGTCACAGAAGGGTGCTCATCCACTGGAGTTCACCCACAGCAGCCATAAAGTCGAGTTACATTATGTAACCCTTGTTCTATAGGCACCGGCAGAGCACTCTGCTATTGGACCCTGGTGCTCCCACACTGCTTGCTGAAGGGGAGTTATGGTGTCTGACAGCAATATTCATCAGGCACATCCTGTAGGCCAGTCCCCGTTCATATAAAGTTTAGTGGTTGTATATGTGATCATCATTTGAGGAGAGCAATACCCTGTAGTAGTAATAGTGCTAATAGAACAAAACAAAGTTTTTCATTGTAAATACATAGTGTGTAATTCATGTAATGCTTCCACGTCTTTAAAACAATGTATAATTGGTCTCTGCAAACCAAATTGCCTGATCCAGCTTTTTAATTTCCCAGCAAGTCTTTGCCATAGTCATTCCATCTGCTAAAGACAATGTAGCTGACACTAGGCGGGAATTCTCTTTTTAATCAAAGCATACCTTGCTCTGTTTTTAAAGTTCACTGCATCAATCAAGTGGGCATCTTTAGGAGGAGCATCAGTGAACACAAAGATCTCCGACAGTGGTGGACTATGAGTTAGTGCCATCTGAAAAAAACAGCAAGATGGCCAACTCACTGCCGCGTGTGCTTGTTATTCTCAGACTTCTCAAACTTGTATTCATACACACATGTAGCCCTGATTACCCTACCTTATGTTTTTTTCCCAATCCCACTCTTAAACAATGCGTTTCACTTATTAAGACCGAAAGGGTGAAGACTACAAACATAACATTGACCCTGAAAAACCCGGATTTTAGTGATAATGGGACTTATGTCTTAGTGGCATGGAAGTCCACTGGCTCATATATGCAAAGTAGATTTCTATTATCATAACTAAACCAAAGACCAATACCATCACACCCTCCCCCAAGTCAGATACATCGAGTAGCATATTTACAAAACATTCACCATTTCTGAGTTTTAGACAGGAAATGCCAATTGAGACAGGATATGAGGATAAAAACACATGGTTGAATTGGATCCACTACACAGCCAATTCAGCAGGTGTAACTGATTGTTTTGCTTGTTCATCAACTAGACCGACACTGTTCACCACTCCTGCACCATTATTGCCAGATTTGGATCCTTTAGGGTTTCACTGTAGGCTTGCAATACATATGACCTCAAACCCTACTAACTGTTCTGCTCTGAGTTTTCTCTTTCCAGTGACATCGAACACCACCACGCCACCTGTCTTCATGCCTAAGGAGGGTAATTACACATGTCTAACACGAAGCAATGTCATAGAGGTGGGCAATATGTGGCCTTCTTGGAAGTTTGTGAGGGATGATTCTTGTGCTGGAAGAACTAGACGATGTTAATACTAGTTCTCACCTGTAATGTATTAAAGATTCAAACACAAGCTCATATATGAGGATCCTAGTCACAGTAAGCTCCCACCGGTCTGCATGCAGTTATCTGGTCTCAGCTCATCCAGGAATGGACCCTGAACAAAGGATTACACATAGTATTATAGTTTCTTGTTTATTAACATAGTCTTGCTGCAATTGGTTTGTAAAAGCTGGGGAGGAGCCGTGGTTTAAATTAGGCTCTCCCTTGTTGGAGCATAGGCTGGTCTCAGCCTCTTGTCACACGATCTCCTCCATTCAGCCGTCTTCTATCTTCATGTGAAAACTCCTCCCTGCCTCCCTGATGCTGGGCTATCTGAGACACTGTGACCTCTTCCTAACCCCCAGTTCTGTTCTGTCTTATCTAGCCTGGAAAACAAGGAATGCACTCTCTGTGTTCTTTATCTCATAGAGAGTGACAGGATTCACTCCCCTTTGGACAATCTTGTGAGTGTGTGTGTATGTGTGTATGTGTAAGCATGCAGCTTAACCTTCAGAGTGCTCAACTTTACCATACCAAGTGTTAAATCATCGTGACACGGAACTAATGCTTTAGACCTTCGATTCAGGAGCACTACAACTCTATATGAGCACAATGCAATGCATTGTATGTGTAACCAATGTATTCTAAGCTTTACAATGATTATAGACCAAAATCTAATTCCTAACAGCAACTCACTGCCGCATGTGCATGTTATTCTCAGACTTCTCAAACTTGCATTCATACACAAGTGTATCCCTGATTACCCTACCTTGATTTAAAAAAACAAAAAAAATAACATCAAGTTCACCTGAATAGTAAAGAGGCACATCTCTGGTTCATCTCCCCCTCCCAGTGCCATCCGATTCTTCATGTGCTTCATTAACTGCTTGGGGTCATCAGTCTCAAGCAGCGGTCTTACCTTTGAAGAGTAGACAGAAATGTTTAATGATGAGCAACAACTGATGAATTTCTGAGCAGAAATAGCAACAAATCTATCAGAGTGTTAACCCTCAAATTGAACTTTTGAAAGGTTGGAAGCTTAAAGTGACAGTTCACTGCAAAATACAACAATGTTCTTTTATTTATATTTATCCATCTAAAGTGTATTGTTTTATTGTGAGTTGTATTAGCTGTAAACATGTCTGTCTTTTTTAAATATAATGGAACTACAGTAGAGGGCACTTCACTTGTTGTGCTCGAAGCACCAAAAAATACATTTGAAAACTCTTTCTAGAGAGCACAGATATGAGGAGGTTGTGTTGGTGAAGACTGACAATAACATTGCCACTGTGTTCATCAACAGGCAGGGTAGAGTTCGGTGAGCTGCACTGTTGAGATCTGAGTCTAAAAGTCTACGAGAGCTCCATATGACCCAGATCTTGACAGCAAGGTCACCGACCACTCATCTAGTTCCATTCCACTACATTTACTGTACTTTTTACTCCACAAAATTCCATTTCAACTTTATCCACTTCACCTAATTGATGCTGGATCACAGCCAAAGAAGCATATTTTTAACTGACCTTATCAGCAATGTAATTAAGTCTGATTCTGATGATTGAACAAATACTAAATATTGGATCAGTCAGCCCCTAGTACACAGAAAATATATATAAATATATATAATATGTACTTATTTGCCCATTTGAAACATTATTATCACACAGAGTATTTTTTATGTACTGTTGGTGACTTTCACTTTTACCAAAGTAATATTTTAGTTTGATATCTTTATTTTTTAAACACCCAGGGTGTTTATTACCACACAACTGAAAAAATCTGCTTAATGCTGCACCTAAGGATTGATCTCAATTTCTGCACAAAAATAAAAAAAAATGTTCTCACCTCATTTCATCCTGATAGACTTGTAAGATTTTGTTCAGCCACCACAGCTTTCAGTCAGAACATCATGAATGTACACTGATTTGGCAATGTTTACCTTCACCACAACTGAAAACTGTCAGCAGAAGAAACACTATCTCCTCATTCATGTCTGACCAACATACTGAGTCTTCGTGACATTTGTCTGTCCTTTTGTCTGTAAGCTATGAATGAAAAAGGCACTTAGTTGAACTCACTTGAGAGTCTTGGGTGTGTTTCTAAGTAAGATGAGAGCACACTATGAGGCAGAAGAAATCTCATCATAGCTCCCTACAACTTTGTGCCCCTCCATTATTGCATGGTGCATTGATCCACCACAATAGGGCCACATATATTACCAGCCAGTGAGCTCAACTAATGCCTTCCCCAACCCACCTGCCCTCCATCCATCACTCCCCCTTTCTTCACAAAACCATTAAAACATCTTACTCTTACTCTGCAAGTACTGCAACCCCTCCCTGTCACCCTACTTACCCAAATTTCTAACAGCAATTGTTGTTAACCAATGCTTGGGTCAGTCCATAACTATAGCTTGTCGAACTCAAATGTGTAAAAGATTCTGAAGTGAAATTCTGATATTTGTATAGTAGCTTTGCTCATCTATTCGGTTGTTGGGTCCTGGTATATTTGTAAACTACCTGATTAGAAATAATATCTTGTCAATATCTTGTCAATAATGTCACTGGCATGTGAGGAATGGAGAGATTGGCATATTTATCTGCTGCTGTCTACAGTGACTTTAGGGTAAGCACGTAACAGCAGTTTACCAATGATATCTTCATTTAGAATTTGATGCCACCAACACACATAAAAAAAAAGAAAAAAAATGATAATAATTATAATCACTGGCCACTTCATGAATTGCCTATGTAATTTAAAGAAACGGCTATGTGATATATTGTTATATTCATTATATATTGATGTGGCATAAACTATCATTGTTGTTACTGTTATGAAACTATTTTTTTTTCTTAAAGCTTATTTCACAAACCATTTGAAGCCACTGAGTATGCCCAATTTCTGCTACTCTGTGCATCTCCAGTTCAGCCATCAATTCATTATTTTCCTGAGGAATATAACACTCCTCTGTATTTGCAATCAGACTTGGATGTACAGACTTGCACTGCTAGAAGACTAACAAACTTTGTTTGTTCCAACCTCAAACTCACCCACAAAACAGGCATCATTTATACATCAGAAAAAGTCCTCCTCTTCATCTTCCTCTCAGTTTATGCTGTGAATCATTCTGTGTAATCTTTTTTATCTTATTGCAAATAAAATATATTAATACAATATTTTGATCCAGCAGAAAAATAAAGTTATCAAATAAATTATGTTGAGTTGAGTTGAATATTTGTCTACAATATTTGCTTTTAAAATGTGATGCGGTGCAAGTATGAAGCAGAAAATAAATTCCAGCCAAAAACAAAAGTAGAGTACTGTAAGTATCTCGAGTCATCATTGATTCTTGTTCACCGATCATGTATATGTTCACAGTAAAAAGAAATTGTGTCTTTTGTAAATCAGCAGAGATCGAATATGGAATTCAAATCAAATCAAATTTTATTTGTATAGCCCGAAATCACAATTTACACATTATCTCACTGGGCTTTGACAAACTGTACAGATGTGACATCCTCTGCCCTTAGACCCTCGAACCGGGTGAGGAAAAACTTAAAAAACCCTAAACAGGGAAAATAAGAAACCTCAGGAAGAGCCACAGAGGAGGGATCCTTCTTCCTAGGACGGACAGACATGCAATAAATGTCACTTGTACAGAACACAAAAACATGATAACAGTTCATTTAGAATGCATAAAACATCCATGAGTCCCAGAGTCTGTGGATTCTATGAGTCCGGATGTATGGAAAGTCTAGTGATCCAGACGCAGGTGGACTCTGTTGGTCCAGGAGTCATTGTACTCCATGTAGGAAGATCTGGGTGTTGCTGAGTCCAAGAGTATGTAGAATCTGTAAATCCAGGGATATGTGAAGTGTAGTGATCCAGAAGCAGTATGGACATTTACAGGAGCAGAGAAGGAGTCGGAGTCAGAGGGGGGAGAGAAGAAAGCTCAGTGAATCATGGAGTGTTCCCCCAGCAACCTAAGCCTATAGCAGCATAACTAAGGGCTAGATAGGCCAGCCTTAACTATAAGCTTTATCAAAAAGGAAGGTTTTAAGCCTACTCTTAAAATCAGAGAGTGTGTCTGCCTCCCGTACCAAGACTGGAAGATAGTTCCACAGGAGAGGAGCTTGATAGCTGAAAGCTCTGCCTCCCATTCTACTTTTGGAAATTCTTGGGATCACCAATAACCCTGCATCCTGGGAGCGTAAGGTTCTGGATGGGCGATAGGGTACTATGAGCTGTTCAAGATAAGATGGTGACTGACCATGAATAGCTTTGTAGGTGAGAACAAGGATTTTAAATTCTATTCTGAATTTAACTGGGAGCCAGTGCAGAGAAGCCAGTATGGGGGAAATATGGTCTCTGATATTAGTTCTAGTCAGTACACGCGCTGCTGCATTTTGGATTAACTGAAGAGTTTTTAAAATTTTGTTAGGGCAACCTGAAAATAAAGAATTACAGTAGTCCAGCCTGGAAGTAACAAACGCATGAACTAGTTTTTCTGCATCTTGTTGAGACAGGATGTGCCGGATTTTAGCAATGTTACGGAGGTGAAAGAAGGCGGTCCTTGAAATCTGTTTAACATGTGATTTAAAAGACAGCTCCTGGTCAAAGATAACACCCAGGTTTCTGACAGTGGTGCTGGAGGCCAAGGCAATGCCATCCAGATTAACTATGTTGCTGGATAATGAGTCTCTAATGTGTTTGGGGCCCAGCACAATGACTTCAGTTTTGTCAGAGTTTAACATTAAAAAGTTATGAAACATCCAGTTTTTAATGTCCTTAAGACATGACTGTAGATTAGCTAACTGATGGGTTTCATCTGGCTTCATTGATAAGTATAGTTGTGTGTCATCTGCATAACAGTGAAAATGTATGGAGTGCTTTCTAATAATTTTACCTACAGGAAGCATATATAGAGTAAATAGTAATGGTCCAAGCACAGAACCTTGTGGGACTCCATGACTAACCTTGTCATATCTTGATGATTCATCATTAACATGAACAAAATTATATCTATCAGATAGGTAGGACTTAAACCATCTTAGAGCAGATCCTTTAATGCCAATTTGGTGTTCCATCCTCTGTAGTAAGATGTGATGATCGATAGTGTCAAAAGCTGCACTAAGATCTAATAAGACTAGTATAGAGATAAGTCCTGCATCAGATGCAGTGAGGAGGTCATTTGTAACTTTTACCAATGCCGTTTCTGTGCTGTGATGCTTTCTAAAACCTGACTGAAACTCTTCAAATAGACTATTATACTGAAGAAAGCCACATAGTTGTTTCGCTACTGCTTTCTCTAGAATCTTTGAAAGAAAGGGGAGGTTGGATATTGGTCTATAGTTGGCTAAAACTTCTGGGTCTAGGGTAGGTTTTTTTAGGAGCGGTTTAATTACAGCTACTTTAAATGACTGGGGCACATAACCTGTTACAAGGGATAGATTGATAATGTTTAGTAGTGGATTTCTAATTAGGGGTAAAACCTCTTTGAGCAACCTAGTAGGTATGGGGTCTAGTATACAGGTTGATGATTTAGATGAAGATAATGTTGTCGTTAGTTCCTTAAGGTCAATTGGATGGAAGCTTTCCAAACACACATCAGGACTAATAACAGCCTCTATAATTCCTGTTGCTGAACTGGAATCTGTGGAGTGTAGGATATTTTCTCTGATAAGTCTAATTTTATTATTGAAGAAGTTCATAAAATCATTACAGGTGAGGGCTCTAGGAATGCATGGTTCAATAGAATGATGGCTCTCAGTCAGCCTGGCTACAGTGCTGAAAAGGATCCTGGGCTTATTCTTGTTTTCTTCTATCAACGCTGAATAGTAGTCTTTTCTTGCTCGGCGAAGGGCCTTCCTGTATACTTTAAGGCTATCCTGCCAGGCCATGTGTGGCTCTTCCAGTTTAGTGGAACGCCATTTCTTTTCAAGTTTATGAGTTTTCTGTTTTAACTTGCGAGTGTTAAGATTATACCACGGAGCTAGTCTCTTTACTGGTTTTGTTTTCTTTTTAACTGGGGCAATGGAATCGAGTGAAGCACGTAGAGAGCCGGCAGTGAAATCGGCAAGGTGATCAAGCTGGGAGGGGCTAAATTTAAGATATGACTCCTCTGTTATTTTGGGATATGGCACTGAAATTAATGCAGAGGGAATAATTTCTTTAAAATTTTCAACAGTGTCCTCAGATATGCATCTGCTATAATAACTAGTGACTCTTGGTTTATAGTTGATGAGCAGAAATTCAAATGTTAGAAGATAATGATCTGATAAAAGCAGATTTTGCGCAGAGACATTTAAATGCTCAATTTCAATGCCATATGTCAGAACAAGATCAAGGGTGTGATTAAAAGTGTGTGTTGATTCTTGTACACACTGACAGAAGCCGAATGAATCTAATAGTGAGAGAAATGCCGTACCAAGGCTGTCGTTTTCAATGTCTACATGGATATTAAAGTCACCTACAATAATGACTTTATCTGTTTTGAGGACCAAAGCTGAGAGAAACTCTGAAAATTCAGATAAAAATTCAGTGTAGGGTCCAG
This sequence comes from Mola mola, assembly GCA_001698575.1. Taxonomy (NCBI): domain Eukaryota; kingdom Metazoa; phylum Chordata; class Actinopteri; order Tetraodontiformes; family Molidae; genus Mola; species Mola mola. The sequence continues at coordinate 4,995,239 of KV751336.1, forward strand.
GTGCTCGATACACTATAACAAACATAATTGGAGTTTTCATGGTTGGATCGGAAATGCTAAGAATGAGATTTTCAAATGAACTAAATTTTTGTTTGGGCTTAGGGTTTATTAATAGGGCAGAATTGAAAATGGCTGCAACTCCACCACCTCTGCCAGTGTCTCTGGGAATGTGTGTGTTAATGTGACTGGGAGGAGTGGATTCATTAAGACTTACATATTCGTCTTGGCACAGCCAAGTTTCAGTAAGGCAGAATAAATCAATATTGTTATCTGATATAAGCTCATTTATTAATACACCTTTAGATGATAGGGATCTGATATTCAAGAGTCCACATTTAAGTCTCTTTACTTTGTAAACTGCCTCATTAGTGGTGTTGATTTTTATTAAGTTCCTATGTGAACTCTTATTTGATTTAGTGAATTTAGTGAATTTATGTGGACGGGGGACAGACACAGTCTCTATGGGGTTGTAGGTGGATGACTCTAAAGGAAGCGCAGAGAAGCGTGTAAGACTGCAACTCTGCTTCCTGGCCTCAACTCTGAATTGTCAATTTGGCTGACTAATAAATCTGGCCATATTTCTAGAAATGAGAGCAGCTCCATCCCAAGTAGGATGGATGCCGTCTCTCCTCATTAGACCAGGTCTTCCCCAGAAAGTTTGCCAATTATCAATGAAACCCACGTCGTTTGCTGGACACCACCTCGACAGCCAGCGGTTGAACGACGACATGCGGCTAAACATATCGTCACTGGTCAGGTTAGGCAGGGGACCAGAGAAAACTACGGAGTCCGACAGTGTTTTGGCAAAAGCACACACCGACTCAACATTAACTTTAGTGACTTCCGACTGGCGTAGCCGAACGTCATTACCGCCGACATGAATTACAATCTTACTGTATTTACGTTTACTTTTTGCCAGCAGCTTTAAATTTGATTCCACGTCGCCCGCTCTGGCCCCAGGAATACATTTGACTATGGCCGCTGGTGTGGAAAATGTCACGTTTCGCAAAATAGAGCTGCCAATTACTAGAGTTGGTTTCTCAGTGGGTGCGTCACTGAGTGGGGAAAATCTGTTGGAAACGTGAACGGGTGGGTGGTGAACCGTGGGCTTCTGCTTAGGACTATGCTTCCTTCGAACAGTCACCCAACTTCCCTGGTTTCCCGACTGCTCGGGAGCTGCTCTCAGTCGACCCGCACCGGCTAATGGGTGCTGGCTAGCTAGCGAAGCTACTGGTTTGGTTTGCAAGGTGCGGATCGTAGCCTCCAAATCACTAAGCCTCGCCTCCAACGCAGCAAATAAACTACACTTAGTACAGGTACCATTATCACTAAATGAGGCAGAGGAATAACTAAACATGTGACACACTGAGCAAGAGAGAGGAGAACGAGAGGGAGAAGCCATTGCTGTGCGCCAGGTACAATACCTGAGTTGGTTAGCTCGACACAAAACGGTTGGAAGAGTAGCGATAAATTCACTAAAATGAGAGCGGGCTAAAGGGTGCTTAAGTACAGGGTTTACACTTTCAATACACAGCAATTAAACAATTAATGTCGTTAAAACCCTCTCAGATAGTTAGCAAGGTACAGCAAGACGACCAGACACAAACAACAGGAAGTGACGCAACACGCTTACCGCCGTAACACCAACAATTGATTGCTTGTTTGGTACACAGTTATTGTCTGGCCTCCAGTTAGCTGCTTGTAGCCATGGATATAAAATGCTACATGTAACAGAATTAATGACCCTATGGCATATGCTGCTATATTATCAGTAGAAGTGTAAAGAATATTAAGGCAGAACATTCTCCACAACCAGATGTATTGAGATGAGAAGAGCTGTGTCATTCTGGTGAATCTGTCCAGTTACAACAATGATGGTCAATGGACACGACACGAGTTCTTAACACAATGTGTGGAAAAGGAGCATTTCAACTATACATTTTGAAGGTAAGAAGATAAAAGCAAGGAGCCCTTTAGTGAAATTATCTACCAATAGACAGACAAATAGATAGATAGATAATATGAATAATATCTCTATATGAATATAGATATAGATTAGTTCTAATTAGATTAGATTTAGTCCAAAATAGTTTGGAAGTCTCTGGCATAGAATAGATAGAAGACACAATTTTACTTAACATAAAGTAAATCTGAATGTTTATGTGTGAGTTCCAGACAGCATTGGCTACAGACGATTAAGTTTTGCACTTTCTAGGTCAAAGGGCAAGGTAACTAAAAGCTCAAATTTGTTGTATTGGTCATATATATGCAAGAAATTCACATAAAAAGGGCCATCAAGTGACATTCTGCAGTTAATCCCCAGGACATCACATAGCCAGCTCACTCTGCAGTTCATGTGTCACACATCAGATGGTGCCAAAATGTGTTCTTTTTTCCACCAAATGACCTTAATCAAAAAAATCTCTTAAAGTTTTTATTAAAATATCCCCAATTGGACCTCCTTTAGACTAAATTAATTATTTTCATAAATTTTTATAATTAGGGGTCAAACGGTGACCTATGGCATATTTAAGATATAAATTTCGCAATTTTCATGTTCTGTACTTTTGACATTTCTCAACCAATCTTCTTGAAATGTTGTTGTAGATGTCCTATTTGTTGTTAAATTGCTGCACACTGTAAACATATAACAAATGTATTGCATTAAAACTGTTTCGATGGAGAGCACAATAGTGCACTATGGTTACAACAATAATGATCCAAAACAAAACAATCTTTGATGTGTTTTCTGGAAATGGTATGTTTTTGGGAGTTTAGTTGCCTTTTTGGTCATTTTCCAGAAGTGAGAAATTAGTTATATATGTTTGTCACAGTTACTTCTATAATTGAATGTTATTGGTTTATAGTACATAGTTTATAGTAAATAAAATTATGTTAACTAAATAACACATCACATTTCTTTTTTATGGCATTATGAGCAACACATCACAGGATGAAGGATTCGTCCAAATTCCATTAGCCACTATGACTACTGAAACATACTACATTATTCAAAAGAAAAAGTGGCTTACAATCAAATATAAAGGACAGCAAAGAGGGTTTAAAGGACTTTAAGAGACAAATATAATTTCAGAAGGAATTAGGACAATACATCCTTATTGCTTGCATTTAAAAGACACAGACTAGAATGTGATTGAATCAGGTTGCAGGGTTGAGGCTCCGAACCCTCAGGTACTAAAAACCATATCCTGGGAAGAAAGACATAGAAGATGGCAATATAGTAATGAGATTCCCAGTCTCCAAAGGATGATAAAAAACGAACAGGACAATCCAGACGAGGTGCTCCAAAAAGCTGGTTATCACCCTAACGGTGTGTTGCTTGGATCTTTATGGAGCATACAGATATATTGTCGGGAGAATATTGTTTACCGGGACACAACAGGCATTAAGGAAAGGAAAAGGGCTCTCCTCCTTTCTATGTGTATGAAATGGTCGTCAGGAATCCTAAGAGAGGCCCTTACCAGTGTCCACATATTTAACTTGTGATCACACCACAGCTTTGGTTACGTATTTTCTAGAGGCATTTTTGACAGATGTAGCACAGTGCTATGGGCAGAGAAAATGTATGTGTGATGGATCAATGATATTAATACATGCAAGATTTTTATCATTTACCAAAAAAAAAAGATTGATACCGTTGACCATTACTATAACATTGCCAGTGGCAAGGTATCAAAGGCTGAAGTGGAGGTGCCTATCTTTCATAGCTGTCTCAGTCACGTGATAAAGATTGCCAAGGATGTGTAAAAAACAGTAAGTATAACCCATTATATCAAAGATTTTTAAAAAAAAACCTACATTAGGTTATCATGTACTGTAAGTGAAATTCCTCTGTTATTTCTAAGGGTCATTTCTTACATCATGCAGTGCACTGATATGTTGCCACCTGGCATTGTTTTATTATTTAACAAATGATGACTCAGTTCTTACATTGCTAAACACGCATACTATGAATTCTAGGGGATCAGAGGAAACATTACAGAAAAGTTGTTTCCAAGGCACCAATGGATGAAGACAGTGAGCCCAATCTATATTACTGCAAAGGCCTTGTTACTTACCCCACAACATACCTTCTCCCATATGCTGATTTGTGAACTGGTATAATGTTAGGTTAGTCATATTATATCAACATCTTTAATAATCTTTCTGATTATTAAACAGCTGCAAAATGAGTAACAGAAATAAATCATTTTTTTTTAATACAAATGTGACTTTGGATGACATGGTACAGGAGAAGTGTATGTGTAGCTCATACGGAGTTATGACGTGCTAAAAAAAAAAAAAAAGACATATAGGCTACTGAAATTTTTATGCTACAACTGGAATTTTTGTTTTTTTGTAATGTTTCTTTACAGCTAATTTAAGTCATTGCTTAATCTGACACTCTGTCTGAATATTACAGAGGATAACAAGAAACAGGGCATTATGGAAAAGAGCCAGTGGGGTTTGTGTCCCATCAGGCAGACTCTCAAGGCTGAATGACTTTTGCACATTCTGTATAATACACATCACTGAAGATGTGATGTCAATGATGAATGATAAGAAAATGGGAACTAAATTTTAACAGCTGTGTATAGTGTCACAGGTGTTGTTCTATTTTGTTTTGTCTTAATCCCCACATCCTGTCAAGTATTCTTCCCTCATGTGTGATTATTTCCCGTCCCTAATGTGTTTCAGCTGTGTCCAATTGTCTTCACCTCCTTGTGTATTTAAGCTGTTTTTTCCTTCCCTCCTGGAGCAGTTTGTCTTGTCAGTTGTCTGTGAGTGTTCCAGCAATATATTTATAGTGAGTTTCCTAGTGCACAATCTTGTTTGTCAATTGGTTTCTGAGTTTTGCCTTTTTGGATTTGTACCTTAGCCTGTTTTTTTTTTATCTTCTGGTAATTGACACTTTTTCTAATTAAACAGATTTGATTAAGAAAACCCCCCTGTGTACCGCTGTATTTGAATCCCACAGTTTCAGTGCTTGATAGTATAAACTGGCAAAAAATTGATTCAGCAGAGTCTGACCCAGTTCGCTCAGCCTTGATGATGAAATGAAACAGCGTACGCGACCCTGACAGCCCAATTAAACTGTATCATCAATCGCCTGCAGGTGTCAGAGCACCCGCCAATTGTTCCGACAGTAACAGAAAAACCGTGGCTGAGTCACATGCATCCTCTCTCAGCTCACATTCAGTCCAGAACATTTGTTTTGGAGATTCGGGAGACTGTCCTTCCTCTCTCAGTGTGAGTTAAAATTTGAATTTAACTCTTCTGCCTTTTCCTCTGACAGAGAACATAGCATACATAATTTCTTTGTCTGGTCATGCTAGATCATGGGCTACTGCCAAGTGGAGCCGCAGGTTGGCCATATGTGATTCTTTGCTACTGTTCCTTGACTCGTTTAAGCAAATGTTTCAGTATTATACAACAGGCAGAGGAGCAGCAAAGGTTTTTGTATCTCTGAAAACGCAGAAGATGAGTTACTATTTTATGCAATAGAGTTCCGAACCATTGCGGCAGATAGTGGATGGTATCAACCAGCATTAGTAAACACCTTCCTGAAGGGCTTATTAGAGACTTTAAAGGACCATTTAGCGCCTTTACATTTGCTGAGTAATCTAGAGGTGTTGATTACTCTGGCTCTTAAGATTGATAAGAGACTTTCCGAACGTCAGCGACTTCAGATTCAACAAGATCAGCTCCGAAATTTTCCTACTCCCCAAGGACAATTACATTATCCAGTTCGATCCAAGATTTGAACTGATGGTACTCAGTCTGTCGACATAATTGAGCCCGTGCAAATCGGACGTACTCGCCGTTCTCCAATGGAGCAGCATTGGAGAGCAAAAGAGGGAAGATGTATTTACCGTGCTTAGGGATACTTTGTCGGCTCCTGCCCGGTTAAATCAACATCGATACCCTCCTCCACATTGCTAGTGAGTTAAACTAAAATATCTTGCAAATCTAAGAGACAATTGTCAAAGACAACATTGAAATGTGATTCCATCTCCCAGAGTTACCAAGCTCTAGTGGATTCGGGTGCTGATACATATCTGATAGATTTCAAAATCGCGAATGAGCTCCATTTACCTCAGAAATCTCTTCTTCAACCCTTAACTTTTTCAGATCTGGATGGAAGTTTAATGTGTATGGTTACTTACCAGACTTCCCCAGTAATGTTAATTTTCAATGATAGTCATCAGGAGGATATAAAGTTTCTACTTTATAAGTCCGTCCATCACCCACTCATCCTAGGCTATCCTTAGCTACTAAAACATAACCCACACATAAACCGGGCAGAGTAATTAGGTCGAGGGAAAACTGTGTAAATCACTGTTTTTCAGATAGGATGCCTTCTCAACAAGAAGTTTACAAGAAAGCGGGTAATCCAGACCTCACCAGCACGATTCTGTAGCACTTCAACCTGCAGTCACTTAAAAATGTACTGAAGTCTCTGGAGATGTTAGAGCCAAAAAGACCCTGCTCAAAGACTTGGGCCACCCAGAGACCCAGACTCAAGACAGGTTTGACTCTGAATGTAGTCATGAACACACTCAGAGACCTCTGTTACATCCAATTCCTTTCTCCATTTTAACTTTCAGCTGCTGCTTCTAGCACCTCGGTCTCAGCGGTCCCTCCAGCAATATCACTTTAATGCTTCAGGGCTGCCAGTGTTGCTTCCATGTGGTCCACTTTTACTTTCAGTTGAGCCTTTTCGATCATGACCTCAGAATTCTTTTAGAGAAACTCTGACCTGGCTTGAGCGGCTTCTAGCTTGCACGAGCCTTTGCAGCTGCCATGCTGGCTGATGATGGATCTAATGCCTGGCCTTGCTCCGTTCTATCTTCAATATCTTTTTTTTCTGCCATCACATGTTGCTACTGCTATTTAAGTGAATAAAACTTGATGATGAGGCAGTCAGACTCTATGTAATCCTAGATGAACAAAGTAGCCCATCACTTGGTAGAACAGAGTTCTTTGGCCTGCTCCATGTTAAAAGAGCAAATACAGCATACACCCTACGCACATGTTCAGATGTGAAAGAAACCACAGGAGGGCAGGAGGAGGGCAACAGGCTTCATAATAGAATCCTTAGATTTAACAACAAACATGAAGTTACCAACTCTGATAGAATGCAACAATATGCCAGATGACAGGGCCGAGGTACCGACTCTAGAGGCTGCACTGTGGCATGTGCACCTTAAGCCCATTGCTCATCGTTCCCTCCATTAGATCCAGAATATCAGATTCTTCTTCTACTTGGTCGTGACATCCTTCTGTCAGGGTCCGCTAGTATCAAGTGTCTGTCTGTTAGGGTCATTCAGTGTTTCCCCTCTTATTTTGAAATTCTGTTGTGTCTCTTCCCCATGTCCTGTCTAGTCTTGTCCCTCAGGTGTGTGTGATTACTCCTAATGTGTCCCACCTGTGTCTAATTGTCTACCTCTCACTCGTGTATTTAACCCCTGTGGTCCCTTCCTCCTGGGCTAGATTGTCTTGTTTTCTTAGTGAGCAGTCCAGCGTACCTTCCTTGTGAGTCTCCTTGTGTTCGATCATTGTTCCGTGTTCCGTTTACTTTTACCTAATCCTTGTCTGTACCTTTGCCTAGTTTTGAATTCCCGGTTTGACCTTGTTAATTAAAACGACCGTTGATTTAGAAAGCCCCCTGTGTGACTCTGTACTATTGGATCCTCGGTTCCCCGAACCTAATACCTTCAGCTCCATTAAATACGAGAGCAAAGAAATGGACTTAACAACACACCTTATGCTCAGAGACTCGACCTTGGGTGGGTCATTGTAGGAGATGTGTGCCTTTGTTCGGTGCACACACCTGCAGCTGTAAGCAATTATCGCACCCATATACTTGACAATAGACACCCCTCCCTCCTTCCTCCATGTCCAAATCTGCTCTCAATTAAGAAGAAATTCTTTACCAAGTCTTGTCATGTCAGTGTAGCACAATACAACTTTGCCAAGTGTGCTATAGAAAGCACTGTCTTTGAAAGATCAAAGAACGACAACAAAGTTGGATTATCTATAGAAGATCGAAGATTTTTGGAACTCATGGACAAAGAGATGTTCATAGACCACAACAACAGTTCGGTGGCATCCCTTCCATTCATTGCCACGCCAGTGGCTCCCCAACAACAGAGACCAGGCCTTAACACGTGTCAAATCTCTTATACGCACACTGGACAAGAAACCAGAAATGAAAGCTCACTTTATCGCCTTCATGCAGAACATCTTTGATCGGGACCATGCTGAGGTAGCCCTCCCTCTGCAAAAAGATCAGGAATGCTGGTACCTACCTACTTTGGGGTATATCATCCACAGAAACCTGGTCAGATCAGAGTGGTCTTTGATTTCAGTGCACAAAACCAAGGCGTCTCTCTCAAAAATGTTATTTTTTCTGTTCCAGACTTGAATAATAGTACACGTGGAGTACCACTCTGTTTAGGACGAGAATTAGTTGTTGTGACTGCAGACATTGAGCAGATGTTCCACAGTTTTGTTGTAAGAGAAGACCACAAAGATTACCTTCGATTTCTTTGGTTCAAGAACAGCAACACCAGCAAAGAGATCATAGAATACCGAATGAAGGTGCATGTGAGGGCAACAGGCTTCATAATAGAATCCTTAGATTTAACAACAAACATGAAGTTACCAACTCTGATAGAATGCAACAATATGCCAGATGACAGGGCCGAGGTACCGACTCTAGAGGCTGCACTGTGGCATGTGCACCTTAAGCCCATTGCTCATCGTTCCCTCCATTAGATCCAGAATATCAGATTCTTCTTCTACTTGGTCGTGACATCCTTCTGTCAGGGTCCGCTAGTATCAAGTGTCTGTCTGTTAGGGTCATTCAGTGTTTCCCCTCTTATTTTGAAATTCTGTTGTGTCTCTTCCCCATGTCCTGTCTAGTCTTGTCCCTCAGGTGTGTGTGATTACTCCTAATGTGTCCCACCTGTGTCTAATTGTCTACCTCTCACTCGTGTATTTAACCCCTGTGGTCCCTTCCTCCTGGGCTAGATTGTCTTGTTTTCTTAGTGAGCAGTCCAGCGTACCTTCCTTGTGAGTCTCCTTGTGTTCGATCATTGTTCCGTGTTCCGTTTACTTTTACCTAATCCTTGTCTGTACCTTTGCCTAGTTTTGAATTCCCGGTTTGACCTTGTTAATTAAAACGACCGTTGATTTAGAAAGCCCCCTGTGTGACTCTGTACTATTGGATCCTCGGTTCCCCGAACCTAATACCTTCAGCTCCATTAAATACGAGAGCAAAGAAATGGACTTAACAACACACCTTATGCTCAGAGACTCGACCTTGGGTGGGTCATTGTAGGAGATGTGTGCCTTTGTTCGGTGCACACACCTGCAGCTGTAAGCAATTATCGCACCCATATACTTGACAATAGACACCCCTCCCTCCTTCCTCCATGTCCAAATCTGCTCTCAATTAAGAAGAAATTCTTTACCAAGTCTTGTCATGTCAGTGTAGCACAATACAACTTTGCCAAGTGTGCTATAGAAAGCACTGTCTTTGAAAGATCAAAGAACGACAACAAAGTTGGATTATCTATAGAAGATCGAAGATTTTTGGAACTCATGGACAAAGAGATGTTCATAGACCACAACAACAGTTCGGTGGCATCCCTTCCATTCATTGCCACGCCAGTGGCTCCCCAACAACAGAGACCAGGCCTTAACACGTGTCAAATCTCTTATACGCACACTGGACAAGAAACCAGAAATGAAAGCTCACTTTATCGCCTTCATGCAGAACATCTTTGATCGGGACCATGCTGAGGTAGCCCTCCCTCTGCAAAAAGATCAGGAATGCTGGTACCTACCTACTTTGGGGTATATCATCCACAGAAACCTGGTCAGATCAGAGTGGTCTTTGATTTCAGTGCACAAAACCAAGGCGTCTCTCTCAAAAATGTTATTTTTTCTGTTCCAGACTTGAATAATAGTACACGTGGAGTACCACTCTGTTTAGGACGAGAATTAGTTGTTGTGACTGCAGACATTGAGCAGATGTTCCACAGTTTTGTTGTAAGAGAAGACCACAAAGATTACCTTCGATTTCTTTGGTTCAAGAACAGCAACACCAGCAAAGAGATCATAGAATACCGAATGAAGGTGCATGTCTTTGGGAACTGCCCCTCTCCTGCTGTTGCCATTTACAGTCTATGGTGTGCAGCAACCTACGGAGAAGAGGAGAATGGGTTAGATGCCAAGCACTTCATTGAGCAAGGGTTTTATGTCGATGATGGCCTTCTATCCACAGCTGTAGAAGCCATTGACCTATTGGCACGCACTCGGCGGATGCTCGCGACCTCAAACTTGAGATTTCAAAACTTTGCCTCTAATAGCAAGGAAGTAATGGAAGCATTCCCCAATTAAGATCGTGCAAAGGGACTCAAGGATCTTGACATTGACCTTGATTCTGATCATACCCAACACAGTCTTGGACTTTGTTGGGATTTGAATTGAGATGTGTTTACCTTCTGTGTAACTTCAACTTTCAACCTTCTGGGAAATTAATTTCCCTTTGGAGATTAATAAAGTTATTTCTATCACTATCTATCTCTAACTAAAAAACCTTTTACACGCAGAGGTGTACTCGCTACTTTGAACAGCTTTTTCGACCCATTCAGATTTGTTGCGCCCCTTAACATCCAGGGAAGGTTCTTGCTGCAAGAATTGTCCAGTGATAGTTCTGATTGGGATTCTCCCATTTTCAAACATAAAGAAGAGGAATGGAGCACTTGGAGAAAATCATTGCATGATCTCCAATCATTCAGGATTCCCAGACCATATGCTGCCACTGCGACTGCGGCTGTAGTAAGACTACGTCTCATTGATAAAGAGGGAAAATGGCACGTTGGATTTGTCCTTGGCAAAGCAAAGTTAGCTCCACAAGTTCCTCACACAGTTCCCAGGCTAGAACTAGGAGCTGCTGTTCTTGCTGCAGAGATAACAGAGATAGGTTAGTCATGGAGTCCCACGAGGTTCTGTGCTTGGACCATTACTATTTACTCTATATATGCTTCCTTTAGGTAAAATTATTAGAAAGCACTCCATACATTTTCACTGTTATGCAGATGACACAAAACTATACTTATCAATGAAGCCAGATGAAACATCAGTTAGCTAATCTACAGTCATGTCTTAAGGACATTAAAAACTGGATGTCTCATAACTTTTTAATGTTAAACTCTGACAAAACTGAAGTCAATGTGCTGGGCCCTAAACACATTAGAGACTCATTATCCAACAACATACTTAATCTGGATGGCATTGCCTTGGCCTCCAGCACCACTGTCAGAAACCTGGGTGTTATCTTTGACCAGGAGCTGTCTTTTAACCCACATGTTAAACAGATTTCAAGGACAGCCTACTTTCACCTCCGTAACATTGCTAAAATCCGGCACATCCTGTCTCAACAAGACGCAGAAAAACTAGTTCATGCGTTTGTTACTTCCAGGCTGGATTACTGTAATTCTTTATTTTCAGGTTGCCCTAACAAAATTTTGAAAACTCTTCAGTCAATCAAAAATGCAGCAGTGCGTGTACTGACTAGAACTAATATCAGAGACCATATTTCCCCCTACTGGCTCCTCTGCACTGGCTCCCAGTTAAATTCAGAATAGAATTTAAAATCCTTGTCCTCACCTACAAAGCAATTCATGGTCAGTCACCATCTTATCTTAAAGATAGGTTGCTGGGGGAACACTCCATGATTCCCTGAGCTTTCTTCTCTCCCCCCTCTGACTCCGACTCCTTCTCTGCTCCTGTAAATGTCCATATCCTTACACTAACTTTACTTCTTCCCCGGAGTCGTTGTGCTTTACCATCCTGCAGGTTTTTCTAGGTCGCGGTGGGAGCTGCTGCTGTGGTCCTGCCTGATGCGTCCTGGCCACATTAGGAAAGGAGATCTTGTGACTTGGATCCTAGGCTGGATTTCCAAGTGCAAATCGGGATCCACAGATCACAATGGCTTCTGGATCAATAGACTACACCTGCTTCTGGATCACTACACTTCACATATCCCTGGATTTACAGATTCTACATACTCTAGGACTCAGCAACACTCAGATCTTCCTACATGGAGTACAATGACTCCTGGACCAACAGAGTCCACCTGCATCTGGATCACTAGGCTTTCCATACATCAGGATTTATAGAATCCACAGACTCTGGGACTCATGGATGTTTTATGCATTCTAAGTGAACTGTTATTATCATGTTTTTGTGTTCTGTACAAGTGACATTTATTGCACGTCTGTCCGTCCTAGGAAGAAGGATCCCTACTCTGTGGTACTTCCTGAGGTTTCTTATTTTCCCTGTTTAGGGTTTTTTAAGTTTTTCCTCACCCGGTTCGAGGGTCTAAGGGCAGAGGATGTCACATCTGTACTGTATGTGTAAACTGTGATTTCGGGCTATACAAATAAAATTTGATTTGATTTGTAAATAAAAGCTAACTTTAATAAAACTGAATTTTATATATACAGCTGCCACAAAAGAAAACACCAAAAGAAAGCCACAACTAATGGCTGAATTGTTTCACCTCATTTACTGTATATCTGTGAGTTGATTTCTTATTCCCCAACATCCAAACACTGTCAAAAAGCAATAACCACTATTGCTATATCCCATGGCAATGATGCCATATAAACTGTGTCAACATTAATAAAGCTAAAGCTAGCATGCCTAACCTGTTAGCTTCGCATTCAGGAAGGCAAATTTCTTAAAAAGGCCAGCTAATGTTAATTGTTGAAATGATATCACAGTACAGAATGTTAGAATACAAATGAGTACACTGTGGAACATGAACACAGAGGAAAAAAATCAATTATTATTGTTAGCATTACAGCAACCTTACAGCAGTAATATTGTAATTTACATCACCACTAATGTCTACACCGTTAAGCACCAAAACTTGCCAAGTCTCTTATAGTAACATCAACTACAGAATACAACTTGAGGTAAGATCTACTTCATGTGGAAACAGCAGGAGGCTTAGATGACCCCTAACCGAATTAGCAGTTTTTTGATAAGAATAGTTATAATTATGTTTGCTTATGATTATTTTGTATGGTACAGTGTGGCTGGTTGTTGTAGCATTATATTTAATTCTTCTTTTTATGAATATATTGGAGGGGACATTTCAGGCATATTTAATTATGGAGGGATGCTTGCCAACCTCTATATTATGATTATGGCCTGGTACTGAAGGCAAATTAACAATATATAATGATCATCTGAGGTATTAGTAACTTCTATGAATGGAGCGTGAATGTGAATTATTTTTGCAGAATCTGTGCACTTGCTTCTTTGAGGTTCTTTAACAATATTATGTGTGATGAGTTTTTTGTCGACACAAACACTAGCAAAAACAATTAATGGAGGTTACCGTAGTGACAGGAGGTAAGGGGTTTCTGTGTGTGTTTGTCTCCATTTGTATATGCACTGTACAAACATAGTTCTTTGAAGCCTTATTTATTTATTTATTTCATTTGATTAATCAGCCCTTCAGTAGCTGGAAAAAACAGTAGCAAAACTGCTCCAGTGTGTGATGTGTGTACTCTCCTGTGACTGCAGCAAAATGTTAATTGCTTTGTCACATACTAAGAGAGATTTTTTATTATTTTATTTTTTACCAACCGATAACTATATTTAAAAATCTGCGATGCTCCTGAAACCTCAAAAGTGAAGCCAATTTTGTAGCATCTTCAAAACTGAATTGAATGGGCCTCTATACAAAAAAGATCCCCTCTATCAGTTAGTTTTCTCCCTCACTTGGCTGCTCAAAATGCATTTGTGTCTGAATCTCTAGCTTAAAGTCCTTGAGAATAACAATTGCTGTTCTGAAAACTTTGAACCCATTAAAAATAAAATAGAGGTTAAAGCAGGGATATATATGGGCATGGAACATCTAAATCATATGAGGGGAAGACCCCCACCCAACTAGATTTATATGCAGTTACAGAGGTACAGAGTCAATGACATATGGTAGTAGATGCATGGCTGGAAAAAAGCTAGTATATTAAACAACTGAAGAGCCAGAATGGCTTCAAAGTCGCTGTGCACACAGACAGCTATGTTCAGATATTTTTTAGCATCGTCATTCTTTTTGTCCAGTGTAGCCAATAGAGTCAATGCTTACGACACCAAACAGTCATGAGTCAATTGGGTGTGCATGTTCACGGTTCCTCATGGTCTCTTGGGACTCCCCTCTCATCAAAATATGAAAACCAATCAATCAACATACCTGCACCCATAGAGCCAATCTCGAGGAGCCAAAATGGGTGGTTCAGAAACCTTTGAGTGACGTCTCATAATTTTTACACTTGCTACTAACCAGCCCGACTGCCAACCTCCAATCTCACTAGTGCTAATCAGAGCAGACTAAGTATTATATTAAATGTCAAAATTATAACTAATTCAATACTGTACTTCATTGGTCAGCCAGGAATAAGACAGCAGATGTAGCCAGTGCAAAATTAATGAGACACAGCAGTTTATTATTGGCCCCTTGCACCGCCTGCCCTCAGGTCACAGTGTACGATTTGTTCCTTGCTGCCTCCAACTTTATTGTCCCTCTTTTCACTCGTTTGCCTGTGTTCCTCTGCACCTCGTTTGCTCCTGATTACCACACAGAGATCTTATTAAAGCTGTCATTAATAAAGGCGTAATCAAACCAGTGTGTGTATGTTAATGTGTGATCAAACAGATGCATCTGTCCTTGGGTTTTGTCTTGAAGTGGCGTCAAGAGTTAATGAATAGTTTAGGAGGACAAACAGGGATAAAAGACAAGGCAGAGGATTAAACAGAGATAGAGGAGAAGAGGTTGACCCTAATTAGCTTTGTACTAGAGTTTGATGGTGCCCCGCAAACTGTGGTGAGAAGCTGTGTTTTTTTGTAACTGTGTTTTTGTACTGTTAGTGTACAGGTTATTTCATGATAACAGCAAGTATCTCTTTTCTTTCATGAGTTCATTATTTGTAAAAACAAATCCAGCGTGCCACTTAAACTTTTTGGTGCGCAATATCTCCACCTCAGTTTTATAATTTTTGTACTTTGCAATTAAAAAGTAAATACATCACATTTATCCTGAACAAATAATCCACCTAATGTATAGGCCTATGAATATAGATTGCTAAATTGGGGTTGTTTACCAGACTAAGCATACAGATTGTTAAACTTGGGGACACAGTTTGCTAATCCGTTTCTACAGTTTTAAATCTGAGCCCAAGGTTTTACATGATTTCTTTTCCCCTTACACAAGGGATGTCAGTTTTGATTTTAATTATAACAAACTAACAAAATGGAGAATGCTCGTATTATTCAAACCCTATTTCATGAAGTTTTGGCCTCTAAAATTTCTCCATTCTGAAGTTCTGGTAGAACCATTCAGCTTGACAAGGCTATACAATACAACAGAATGGGTGAGTCAAAACTTCAGAAATAAATAGCTTTTTTATTTTGTTACTAACTTCATCAAAAGTGTCTGGTAACATGAAACAAATTACTTACAGTGAAACACCTTTGTGTTTTTGACTTAGTAATTGTAAAATTGTAAAGATCCTTTCTAAAAAAAAATGATGTCTACAAATCAACAACAAAAAGATAAAGCTTGTGTTTTCTTCAGCAACTCAAAAAAGCAAAAACAAAAAAAATGTGCCACAAGATGAACACTAGAAAGTTTTCACACCAACTATGTAAACTTCTATTGCCATTTCTCTTTATTTCCACCCACTCGTAAGGGAAGCATTATGGGTGGTGGATTTTACTGAGCCTTTCTCTAAAAATGAAAATGCAAGCATACTAATACGTGAGTCACTTTATTAATGAGATCAAACAGTATGTAACCTCCGACTGTTCCTCTGACTTTCTTTGCTGAGTTACAGATGAGAAAGTTAAAGAAGAGCTGTGGTATCAAATTACCACCCATACACCTGCTGAAAGCACCTAGCCTGGGGTGGCGATCCTCTGGCTAGGCATCATGTGTCATAAAGGTCACATGAGCCCAGGTGTGAATCACTCGAGAGTGTTTGCCCCTCACCCCTGGTTTCATGTGAGACCTTGGGATCACATGGCCCCAGGTGTGTATGAGGGTTAAACCGCCTGGGGAGGGCTCCCAAGACAACATTGTAAATTGCAGTGGTGTCTTAGTCCACCACCTCTGTTTAGAGAAGGTTTCTCCAAGTGGACATAGATGGCCTCTTTTACTCCTCTTTCAAACCATCTGTATCCAGCATGTGGACATTGGAGTCCTCAAAGGAGTGACCTTTCTCCTTAAGATGCAGATGTACAGCTGCATCCTGTCCCGATGAGGTGGCTCTCCTGTGTTGTGTCATGCGTCTGTGGAGGGGCTGTTTGGTTTCCCCTATATAAAGGTCAGAGCACTCCTCTGTGCATTGAACGACATAGACAACATTACTGAGCTTATGCCTTGGTGTTTTGTCCTTGGGGTGGACCAGTCTCTGTCTTAAGGTGTGGCCCAGTTTGAAGTTAACTCGAATTTTGTGTTTTTGGAAGATTCTTCTGAATTTTTCCGATAAACCTGCCACATATGGGATGACCACGTTTTTCCGTTTTTCACTTTCTGCCTCGGGTGTTTCTTTGTGACGCCTTTTGGACGATTTGACAAAGGTCCACTTCGGGTAGCCACATGTCTGGAGCGCTGTCTTGATGTGTGTCAATTCCTTCTGTTTTCCCTCTGTCTTGTAGTGTCCGGATTACCCCAAGTTTGTGCTCCAGTGGGTGGTGGGAGTCAAACAAGAGGTACTGGTCTGTGTGTGTGGGCTTCCTGTAGACCTCGATGCTGAGGTTACCATCCTTACCAAGAGACACCGCACAATCCAGGAAGGCAAACTGTTATACTACCTGGTGAACTTGATGTTCTTGTCCACTGCATTTATGTGTCGAGTGAAAGCCTCCAATTCTTGAGTTTTGATTTTGACCCATGTGTCATCCACGTATCTGAACCAGTGGCTGGGAGTTGTTCCTGTGAAGGAGGTCAGAGCCCTCTCCTCCACCTCCTCCATGTAGAGGTTGGCCACGATGGGGGACACTGGAGAACCCATGTCACAGCCGTGTTTCTGTCTGTAAAACACTTCATCGTATTTGAAGTACGTCGTGGAAAGGCAAAGGTGCAGAAGTTCGCAAATTTGGTGAGGGTTGAAGTTATTTCTGGTGTGTGTAGAGCTGTCTTGTTGTAGACGGGTTTTTTTAACAGTCTCTACTGCCTCACTGGTGGGTATGCACGTGAAAAGAGAAGTGACATCAAAGGAGACCATGGTTTCATCCGGTGGCAGAGTGAGGATCTATACATTCTTTGTGAAATCTATGGAGTTCTGGGTGTGGTGTGCTGTGTTCCCCACCATAGGGGACAGGATATCGGAGAGGTGTTTGGCGATGTAGGTCACCGAGTTGATGCTGCTAACAATGGGTCTGAGTGGCGCTCCTTCCTTGTGGATCTTGGGGAGACCATAGATGCATGGAATGGCCTCTCCAGGGTACAGACAGTAATAGGTAGGGCCGTCAATGATGTGGTCTTTTTCCATTTTCTGTAGGTAGTCTATCACTTTCTTCTTGTCCTGCTGGTGGGGTCCCTTTTTAAGACCTCTTAAGTCTCACGGTCGCTGAGCAGCGAGGTTATCTTGGTGTGGTAATCTGATGTGTTGGGGATTACGGTGCATCTCCCTTTGTCAGCTGGAAGGATGGTAATGCTTGGATCCGTGCTCAGTGCGGAAATCGCCCTCCTTTCTTCGATGGTGATATTGGAGGGAGGTATTTATGCACTGGTGAGGGTGGCTGACACTTTAAGTCAGATCTGTTTGGCTTCAGAGGAGGTCAGCTTGTTGGTCTTAATCGCTGACTCTGTAGCTGTGATGAGATCCACTATTGGTAGTTGTCGTGGAGAGATAGCGAAATTCATATCTCTTTCTGGCTTCGTGAGGGACCTGTGAGATAGGTTATTCACCCATTTGTCCTGGACGTCTGTTGATGTGGCCTCATTGTATTTGGCTCCTAGGTGTGTTGGTCTGGTCTCTGTTTTGTAGGCTTTGTTCAGCAAGGATTAGAATTTCTGGGTCTGCCGTTTCTTATTTGTATTATATTGGGCTAGTTGAGCCTTGGTGATAAAGTTGGATACGTCTTCAAAGATGAACAAGGGGAAAAGAGCTGCGAGTTTCTCTTCAGTTTGGTGGATCTTGTCCTTCAGTGCATCATTTGTGAAGTGGACTTGTCTTATCCTTTCATTCAGAAGTTGGTTTTGTGCTTTCAATAAGATCTGTCCGGCTCTGTGTCCTTTGACCGTGGATCCCAGGCGCAAGCTCCTTGGAATCAGTCTGGACTGTCTGCATCTCAGGTTAAAGCGGAGGTGGTTCCTGTAGTCCGCCAGCTTTCTTGAAAGTTTCACGTATTCCCGCACCAATAGAAGGATGTTCCTCCCAAAGTGTAGGGCAATATGTCCGTGAAGGTTCTCAGTCATCCAGGTCATCTTAATCTTGGAGTGTTTAGTAGGAAGCAGCTAGACTTCTTATCTTGTTTGAAGACGTTTCGCCTCTCATCTGAAAGGCTTCTTCAGTTTCTTTGTTTTAATTAAACAGTCGGATTCCCCTGCACCACACCAGTTCAAAGTCAGCTGCCAGGCGCCAGCCGAGGCGACCCAAACTGAAGAAGCCTTTCGGATGAGAGGCAAAACGTCTTCAAACAAGATAAGAAGTCTAGTTGCTTCCTACTAAACACTCCAAGATTACGATGACCTGGATGACTGAGAACCTTAACCTTAAGAACATAGAAACTACCATAAATGACAGAAACCATCTTTGAAGTTTTAGTTTATATCAGCCCTACCTGATATAACTGGGGAGGAGGGGTTTATGACCTATACTGCAGCCCACTACCAGAGGGGGAGATGCTTTAGCTTGACTCCTAGGTTGCTGGCATGTTGTCCCCCTCTGTATACGGTCAATGGTACACACTACAGGCTTCTGGAAACTTCCTGAATTGACTGTAGCTTTTTTTCATCGCTGCCTGCTCTTGTCCCCTTTCCAGGGGGAGATGTACTTTATCTTAATGAGCCAGTGGATACTTCTAATACTGTACATTATTTTCATCCTCCACCACTCATCATCTCTTGTCTTTCTCTGCTCTCTTTAGCTCTGCCTCTCTTTTTTCAGTTAAAACAGTGTAGGTACTTTCATAACAGGCGCACTGCTTGCAGCACTATGATGCGGAATCATGGCCACCTGTGGTTTAATCCTTTTCGACACTTGAGTTGTGTTGGATGACACTGGTTCGCTTTCTAATGTAACATTTAATTTCAACATTAATTCTTAAGCTCCTTTTAGGGACTATGTCAGTGCCCTCAGGAGAGGATGTTGCATTTCCTTTCCCCTCACACCTCCACTTCTCAATATTGTTTTATTTTTTTTTTTAATTATATCATTTATAAGATGGGCCATTTATGTAGTATTTTGTGCACCTAGTAATCTTTAAAATGAATCCGATTATCAAGATGCAGCTTATTACCGTATTGGTATCCACATTAATGAGAATGCATGGACTTGTCCTGATTAAATTGCTAGTTTAAATCTTTTTTGAGGATACATTTTTTGATCCTGTCAGTCCATGGATAGTAGGATAGTAGAGTACAGTCCACCATATTTTACCTATTTCTGTCGTGACCACAGGGTGGAGCTAGTGATATGTCTCCACATGTGCCTCTTAGGAGCAGTACTGAAAGCAGCTGCATTAAAGGAAAATGAACACCAGAGTGAGCAGTTTGTCTATACACGCATGCTGAATCAATGACACGCTTTGACCTACTTTACTTGTTAACCTGTCTACCTTTTAAAGACAAACCGACAACAACTCTGCATGACGCTTTTCATTTTCCAAACAACACATTTTAAACACCTTTTATTTCAGGATTCAAGGTTGAAGGTTAATTTTTGTCGCATGCATATTTTATTTTAACTTGACTCTTTTTAAAGTGGCAATGAGTATGAAATTTTTACTTGTAATAAAGTTTTTTCACTGTTGTACTTACAAGACTAGTTTATAATGGGAAGAATACAGACATCCATGTTAAGTCAAATGTTGAGTAAAAACTCAACATTTGACAAATGTTGGTTTGTTGCCAAGCCAATATTAATCAAGCTAAAATAATATATTTAATTTTCTTACAAATAAACAAGGTGTAAAACACGCACACTATAAATGTTTGTGTAGGTTCTCAGTAATCAAGGTTGAGGAAGTCTTAAGTGCTTCAGTTGAAGGAGTCTGTACTTCTTTTTGGTTTTGAAGACGTTTCACCGCTCCTCAGCTCATCATCTAAACATTGTTGGGGAATCCCCAGTAATTAACCTCTGGTAGGGTCATTACACCTTGGAGGTGGTCATCAGAGTTGTTGACCCTCTCTGTGTATGCACGTCAGGGTCACAAGTAAGGTGTAGTTCATCAACGAGTAATTTTGAGGTGTGACTCATTGATGACCCCCTTCACAATCATGTGAGTTATTATGGTCACAAGTCCCCAGGTGTTACTCATTAATGAGTTGTTGGCTTGCTGCGCTATCATGTGAGTCATTAGGGTCACATGAGGCAAGTTCTGAAGGAGGTTTAAATCGTCTGAGAAGGGAGGTCAGGACTGCATTGTAAGTGGCTGATTATTATTGGTGTCTTAGAATGTCTACAAGGTGACATTTAGAATCTCTAATTGTAACCTGAAAAACAGGATTTTAAACCTAGTAAGCTAATGTCTATAAGTCACCACTGCAAGACAAGTACACCTTGTTCTCTCAACCCCACCGTATGTAGCAGTCTATAGGGAGGCAAAGCTGTTGCCATGACAGCGAGATCTGATGATAATAAGGGATGGTCTTGTATGGTCCATTTCCATGGTGATAGGCCGTGGTTTCTCGCCTTGGAGCCATACTGCAGTACATCAAACATTCCCAGTGGAAAGATATTCCCATTTATGCTAGTGGACTCCAGGGCGTCTGTATGCACGTGTGAATAAGGTGTTGTGGTACATGACTCCTACTTTAGTTTGTGTAACGTCCTAGACTCTGCCCTCTCTGTCTCTAGGGATGTTTTTGTTCATTCATGCCTTTGCATTCTTTTTATTCTATTCAAAGAAATTAAATATATACCTTGAAGTTTATAGATACAGAGAGGAGAGACAGCTTTAGTAATGGATCATCAGCAGGCTGACTGCTAAGGGTTGGAGACTGAGTGAGGTGGTGTATTTAGAAGACAACTACATTGTGAAGAGATCATCGTAAAAACAGTGATGTGCTGTTTCACCTCTTTTCTCCATTCCCACTCATTCTCATTTCTTTGTCTCAATAAGTCGGTCTGTTGCAATAGTTACACAAGAATGAAGAACATAACCATTTTATCACTTTGTGCACAATAAAGAGACGGGATCATAGAATTTTTGCTTTTCTGAGCCTCATTCAAAAGAGAAGCATAATAGAATGCCACAGGATATCTTTTCAGCAATTTACCAAATTACTTTGTTCCACTATTGCATTCTAGTATTCTCAGCAAAAACTGAGGAAACTGTGCATTAGAAAAAGTAAAACACAAACAACCCAAACCATATAATGACTTCATCTTATCCAGCATGTTCCACGGCAACAGAAGCCACAAGATCCAAATCAATCTGGGATCTGTGTTCCAGAAATATTGTTTTGATGATGTTATCTTTAGTTAACAGAACCTTGACTTCTCAAGTTGATACCACAAACATGATGCTAACACAGTAGACATGGAGCAACTTTGGCATTTAATTAGAGTATTTCCAACAGTCTGATAATTTAACTAAGATATTCTTATTTAAATTTGTTTTCAATTTGTTTCTTGTTCTCCGCCCACTCCTAAAGGAAGCATTAAGCTGTTTAACAGGGAAATGTTCCACTAAGTTCACAAGCGTGTCTGCTGTTTGGTGCCGGGCAAAGGGTTTTGGAATAAACAACTGTCTTCTTTGTCTTTCAAAATCACTAAAGAACAATGTTGTTGGTCATAAAACAAAAACAATGCGCTAAAGCAATCGATCAAGCTGTGTCTGTAGGACATTGCAAAGTCAGGGGATACTGGTGGGTTAGACAGTTTGAGCAGTCTGTTTACATACAGTATGTAACTGCACATCAAGGTTGTGTTTAAATGTGTTTCAAACCTTTCAGGGATGTACCTTTCATAGTCATTCAAGATGATAGTTTCACCAGTTACCAATCACATTTTTGAAGTGAAATATTCTAATCAGTTTTTTTTTCTTTTTGTTGTCCTAATATATTCAAAGAATAAGTACATAAAACAGAACATAGAGTATACTGATCAGTGACAAAAGAGTAGCAGCAAAAGTGAAAGGAAAGGTTTACAAGAGGGTAGTGAGACCAGCAATGTTGTTTGGTTAAGAGATGGTGGCACTGACCAAAAGACAGGAAGCAGAGCTGGAGGTGGCAGAGTTAAAGATGTTGAGATTCTATTTGGGAGATACGACGATGGACAGGATTAGGAATGAGCACATCAGAGGGACAGCAAAGGTCAGACGTTTTGGAGACTGAGTTAAAGTGGTCAGATTGAGATGCTTTGGACATGTGGAGAAAGGACAGTGAATCTATTGGTAGAAGGATGCTCAAGGTGGGGCTACCAGACAGGAGGCAAAGAGGAAGGTCAAAGGATCAAAGAGGAGATTCGTGGATGTGGTGAGAGAGGATATGCAGATAGTTGGTGATAAAGAAGATGCAAAGGACAGGGAAAGATGAAGGATGATGATTCATAGAAAAGCTAGGTAAAGCTGAAGAGGAAGAAGATGAAATATATGTCTCTGTACTCCTTTCAATTTGGTATATTGGCAAATGATCACCCTGTGTCATTTACGTTTTATAGTGTTGCAACTTTTCAAATTTAAGGTTGTAGTGATTTGAGCCATTGTTAAAGCACCTAATGTGGCCACTTTGATTACAGTAGATCTGACGAAACAATGTATAAATACAACCCATTTAGGAGACATTCCTTTCATGAAGGCATACCATATGGAATAAACACTTTTCTTTTGTGCACAGAGGTGAAACCACTAACAGTTTTTTCTCTGCTTATGAAATGAAAAATCCAGTTTCTCGAAACGTGGGAAAATGTGTACTCTACTTGTACACATGAGAGTCTTGTTACTCTAAAGTCCCCCTGACAACTGACCCTGCCTCTCTGCTTTTGACAAATATTTACATCTTACCTTCTGCCTGATTCCACATATACTCAGAGACACAGAGTAGCTGATATGCGCACCATCTGGCCTGAGCGCTGGCTGTTAAGGGCTTATAAAACAGCCCCTCACCTTTTTAGAAAGAGCACTCCTTGAAGGGGTAAGCTGTGGAGAACGGACGTGCGCACACACAGACAAACACGCTGCAGTATATGTACATCATATCCCTCAGGGACATTGGTAGGAGGTGAGACAGTGCAGAGATTTACATGTTCTTATGTACCTATGAATGTATTCAACTCTCTGCACTCTCACCGACCTTTTCAGTGAATAAAGATATACAGAAATTGATTCTGCAAACTGATTCTGCAGTACAGCGTCAGTCCTGCAGAATCCAGAACTGACAACTGCTGGAGTTGTTATTTAAAAAGTGTATCACTTATCATGATAAAGGGGTTAATAACATTATTATTTCACATAACTGGGTTGTTATACACCTCACAAATGGCCTATGCTGCTGAACATATTTCTTATGCATTTAGAAATGTGTAACCTTTTCTTTAAAAGACACATCTTGTAATATTCTGTATTGTTCTCAATGTTAATAAATTCCATTTTAAAAGAATAAAAAACAAATGTAACGGCAAACTGATGCCAAAAGACACTACTGCTTTTTACTAAAATAAATGGAATTATCTTGCTATTCAAATTTGCTAGGGCCTTCCTGCAAGAGATAGTAAGATTTTGAGATTATTCAAATGTAATTTGAGATTTATCATGTTACAGAGGTTACAGAGGTCACATACCTTTATTGTCAACTGTAACACACAATGCTGCTTTATAAGGAAATACAGGATATTGTTCTCTAGTTAGGAAAAAAAATCACATCCACTTTGTAGTTTACATTTTCTGAAGTGATGCTTGTAACAACCTGCTGATCTTAATGTGCTTGTGAACTAATTTTCTCTGTCTCAGATATGTCTGTTGTGTCCCTGGCAGTCTCTGCCAAAACTATAAATGCCTGGCAGTGTGGCTGTTAGAAACCAATTTAGGGGGATGCTGCAAGTTATGCTCTGCAATCATTCCTGTTTTGTATGCACGCATTTGAGATAAGCTAGCAGCAAATTGCAGCCTGTCTCCTTAGAATCAGAAATAAAGCAGGGAGTGATGTTTTAGAAAGTGCAGAAAATGAGAAACAGACTGAGGAAAGGAATTAGAGAGAGTTTACATAGTTCAGAGAAGCAAAAGATGGACCAAGGTTATTACTGTTGAAGAGAGCAGGGAAACACTTATATAGATAAGTGGGGGCATATCCTTCGCTGAGATGGAACAAAGAGAAAGGAGAAAACCTGAGATCTCACCATCTAAAATGGATTTAAGGAGCTGGAGGAGTATAAAATAAATGGATTTTCTGTTTACCAAAATGAACCGGAAAGAGAAGAAGCACAAGGAGGAACAGAGGAAAGATTGTTATTAACAAAACCTCCCTCCACTCCCCCCCTTGAAAAATTCTGTCTGGGGGGAGATTGTTCACAGTTGTAAGTGGACTGAAAAAAAAATCATTTTAATGCTGAATGTGGTTCAGCTATTTACATATACAGATATAAACATGCAAACACGTTCCCTCGCAGTGTATTTTGTAAATACTTCAGAGGCAGAGAACAAGGTCCTATCTTCCTTTAGCAGAGCTGAAATCAAAATAAATCTCTCAAGAACTAGTTTCTACTATGAAGGATCTGTGTTTTTCTTTAAGGTGTAAATTATAATTGTGTTTCAGGCAGTCTTTTATTCAAATTTTACAACCTTATGACTAAGAACTTGACTTATGATAGAACCCCTATCTTCTAAAATCCAACTGAACCTAAATGTTTATTCTGTATTGTGAAGATCACAGAATTTGACATAATATCCTAATTTTACACCAACAAGGCCACTCCTTAAGGGAAAACAGCAAACAAACAAACTTTATTTAGGAATACTTACATTTCCTAAAATTGCAAAAAATGATTGTCTTCTCTGCTAAACAACAATTTGGAAACATCCCAATAGCACAGCATGGCCACAACGTGAAGTCCCGTAACACATGTTATTAATGTTTTGCCACTAAATATTTCACAGCAATGTTTTAATTTGAGTTTTAACCAATTTCAACTCCCGGGCCCCGTACAAGTGTGGTATGTAAGCTGTTATAAAGAAATTTGAAAGGAGGATTCAGGAGAGGTCAAGGACAAAGTGGCGTAGAATACCAAGAAAACTTTCAAAAACCAATGAAAAATTTCTGTTTCTTCTTTGAGATACCTGAAGAAGTCAAATGGAAGTCCATAAAATAAAAGTCTAATCAACTGATATTATGTACATGACATTATCAATCCTAAGGATACTGAAGGTTTAAGATTTCCTTGCACTTTTACTTCAGCCTAGGCATTTGCAATAGAGGGTGATAAAGCATGTACAGTGCCATGTTTGTCTTCCAGACTTGTCTGAATGGTTACCATGGGCATGTTTTCTTCTTTCACCATTCTCACAACAGCAAATATCTAATGAGTTGTTCTTTCCTTGCTGACAATCACATGACTAATGTCCACTATGGCCAAAATTGTGGCAAGCGTCTGGTTTACCAGATCCTGACGAAACAGACGCAGACTGGCTTTGTCATGCCAGTGCTGTTACAACTGTACCGTTTGAAGGCTGGCTGTCCTCTTTCTCCTCTTTAGCCTCTTTAGTTCTTTACTCTTCTTTCATGTTCTGTTTCATGTGGACATGTACACTGCGGGTTGTGTCCCACAGTGTTCCGTTCCTGTCTGTAAAAACCATTCTCTTCCCAAAAAAGAAAGAAAGTCATGTCAATCATTTCTCATCAGCAAGCATCGGCAATTAAATCAATCGTAAATCTTTAATTTATGGTTGATTTAATTTAATAAATCATAAATTCATCATGACAACCATGCTATTAATATTAAAATATTTTTCAGTTTAATTTTATCAAAAATTATAACAAAAATAAAAAAACCCTTGAAAGGAAAATTGTTTGATAACTAAAATTGAAGAAGAGGTTCAGTTGTTTTTGTGCCTGCGTGGTCCAGAAATCAAAACAAATTGTCAAATGATTTGATTTCAAGCAAGAAACACCCTGGTATAGTGTGTGTGAGTTATCGGCCACACGTGTTTTAATGGTTCAATCCCTTGATTACTGTATGGTGAGATGGCATGTTGGCAGGTCAAACTGGTTGCCCCAACAGGGTGTGTTGGGCAGGTATGAGGTGGAGCTGACATGCCAGGAGCACCAATCATAGGCCAGGGCCCCAACACGATGTTATTCTAACAAACACATAGACAAAGGTTGATTTCAAACACAATCAAACAAATGCACACACTCAAATTGTTCATTAAGTGATGGTATAGACATGGCATTGTGTTCCCTGGCTGCGAAAATCTTATTTCCATTTAGGATATTCTTTCAGCACTCCCTTGCCACCTTCAGATTTTGCATTATTTAACCAAAAAATCCGTTATAATCACATTTTGTAGTCACATATTGTAGTCACAGTCCAGCCAGGCAGTCTGTTTCCAGTCTTTGTGCAAAGCCCAGTTTACCAGCTGCCTGCTACAGCTAAACACACTTTTATCTTCTTAACCCTCAAAGATGAATACATTTTTTCCAAAGTCAAACCCCCAAAATGACCATTTGCCATACTTGATCCTGACAAAGTTGAATATGCAAATACAGTATGTAAATACGTTAAAACAATCTGAAAAAGACGGAATACTACATATTACTTCATGCATCGCTTTTGATAGTAGTGAAAAAATAAAATAAGTTTGAACTCGTCAAATAGATTGATTTTGCAGTATGCCACGCCAGGATGAGCCAGCTTAACACTTTTGGAAAGTCAAAATAAAACAACATTGTTGAAAGCAAATCACTGCAACTCTGCACCATCTTCTTGTACTCTACTCCAATTAAATGTTATGAATTTTCATGATTTTCTCAAATACAGTTTTATTTATATGATAAATACTATTTTCCTGAAAACTAAATGAATGCATATCTGATGAATAGAATTTTGAGGATTTTACTGGAATTGATTCACTGCTGTTTTGTTGGAGTTCATTCTCCTGGTGAGTTATTTCTATCAATTTGGAAGGAATGTTCTTTTCATTATAATTCTTCAATCAAACTGCAAGCCTTTGCACTAAACCTGCTGACTGGTGGTGTTTTTTTCCATCTTTAATGCTGCTTTAGTTATATTTTGGACAATTCCAACTTGCCAATAGTTGCATTATTTCATAAAATCTATCAAAGGTATAATGCAAGGGTTGAATCATAGCCAACAAAATTAAAATATTTGCATATGGCAAATATTTTGTTCTCTTCTGCCATTGTTGCTGAAGCCATCTACTATGTTGTTTGCAACAGTATCTGCAATTTGTAAGCAAAGTAGACTT
Organism: Mola mola; assembly: GCA_001698575.1. Lineage (NCBI taxonomy): Eukaryota > Metazoa > Chordata > Actinopteri > Tetraodontiformes > Molidae > Mola > Mola mola. The sequence continues at coordinate 5,022,914 of KV751336.1, forward strand.
GTCTAATGTGCACTGAATACTTCTATTCCAAATCAGTATGACATACAGGAGCTTCTGTCATACAGCAGATTTTGTTTTTCTTTGCATACTGCATACTACATCCTGCATTTTGGCCTCTCTCAACTTTTGCCTATCAGCCCTATGTTTGACTGGAACTTGTGCAGACCGTTTCCACTGATGTATGTTAGGAGAAGTTCAAACCACCATGCCCCTGAAGAGGATAAGTAAAAAATGGATGGAGACTAGGATGGATGGACACACATCACACTGCTCTGTAAATTTCTGCTATTTCTTTAGTGTCAGATTTTTTAACAAGTTGGAGAGATGAAGGATGGAGTTTCACCACACAGCTGTTATTGAGTCACTTCCATCAAATCAGAAATTTTCCAGACCAGATGGGTGAGTGCACAATGAAGTTTGGGTTCAGGGGCAATGGGAACTTTAATTTATTTCCCTTTATGCTTTATCCACAACATGTGCCACTGAAAAAGTCTTAAATTTAGATTGTACAATAATTCAACAACTCTAATGTACCAAATGATCCCATCAGCCTGGTAATCTGACACCATTTCCATCTGTTTTCCATCAATAATAAGAATGACCAGGATGCTGACATAGAGCTCAACATAGAATTCAAGAAAAAACAAAGGCTCACTATGGTAAAGCTAGTGGGGTGAAACCCTGATGAAAATTCCCCCGCCCAAAAAAGGACACACTAGAAAAAACCATTTAATATCTAGAAGGAAGAGAGAATAAGACATTATGACAAACACAAGCTTAAATACAATGATCAGTTACAATTCAAAACATTATTATTAAAACCACCATAATTAAAAGCACCTGCCAGATATTGTATTGGTCCTTCTCATTCCACCACAACTCATACAACAGGACATATCTGAGGGCTGTCCTGTGGTAACTGGCAATAGATCTTTTGGGTCTTGTGGGATGGATGGTTGGTCCTCGGTTTCATTCAGGGTCCTCTGGGTTTTGAATTGCTGTTCTTCAAGCTACTCTTGAGTGGTATTTATGTTATGACAGGACATATCCTGCTGGGAGCGTGCCCCGTCATTAGGAGTAGCATTACCATGTGGGGGTGTACTTTGTTGCAATAACCTTTAGGTGGCTGGTCCATGTCCAAGTAACATCCACATGACTGCCAAAGCCCAAAGGTTCCCAGTAGCACATTGCATTGTAAAAAAAAAATGTTATTCACATTTACTTGTCAGTGGTCACAACTGTTATACCTAACATTGCTTCCTCTCATCATTTATCACCTGACTCTCTCATCCAATTCTGATAATTCTGCGAAAGTAAAAAACAGTTCATGAAATCACTGTGATTCAAATCTGCTCAAAAATACACCTTTCCTCCAAGTTTCATTAAAATGTTGGCCTCATTGTGTTTGATATTCTGCTTAAAAAAAAAAATAAAATCGTAAAGGTTGACTGAAAACAAAGATAAAATTAAAGAAAAATCCTTGTCATTTGTTTTTATCCAGTTTAATTCCTAAAATCTTTTTTATCAGCAACTTTGTTGTTTGTTGTTGTGGGTTTATGTTAGGGACAGTCGTCAATGATTGCACACTTTGATAATGAATCATTTAAACTTTTGGAGCATGGAAATTTATTGTGACACCAGTGATTTATGATTGTACCCTAGCTTTTTATGACAGCGACAACAGAAACGGCAACATTTGTCACATGAAACAACCAAAACAGAAAGCTATGACTTCATCCGTTGATTATAGAAAATAAATGACTGACAACATAGGGTTCGGAGTTTTTTTCATTGCATTGAAGAGTTAATATTGTAAGGGACTGTAGCTTTGCTTTCATATACAGAGAGAGGGAGCCATTGTCTTTGAGCCATTGAGCCAAATAGCCAAACTGGTTTCAGGTGCGCCAGGTGCTCTTCAGCTGACGGACTGGCCACCAATATGTAATCGAGATAAGTCATCGAGTCTTAGGCACGTCTTTTGCGCGCACAGGAACCTGTTTATGGCCGCACACCAGGTCCACCTTAGAGAAAATAGTGGTAACCGTCAGGCGTATGGAGAAGTCCTGTGTGTGGGGGATGGGATAGCGGTCATTCGCGGTGACGTTGTTCAAGCGGCGAAAGTCGCCGCAAGGCCGCCACGACCCATCCGCCTTGGGCACCATGTGAAGCGGCGAGGCTCACGGGCTGTTGGAACGCCTCACTATACCCAGACGCTCCATGGTGGCAAACTCCTCCTTAGCAGTAGCCAATTTTACCACGTCGAGGCGCCGCGCACGCACGAAAACTGGCGGTCCCACGGTGGGAATGAAATGTTCTACACCGTGTTTAGTAACTGCAGTGGAAAAGGCAGGTGTAATCTGCGATGGAAAATACGCCAGCAAACGTTGAAAAACATCACTTGATGCTAAAAAGTTAGCGTGTGTTAACGGCCCGGTTCCCCCTGTCTTATACGGAAAAGTGGCGAAAGACACAGCATCAATTAAACAGCGGTTTGCAGCATCAACAAGCAGACCATTTGCACACAGAAAATCAGTACCGATAATAAGAACAGTAATGGAGTCGACTACAAAGTCCCACTCGAAATGGTGCCCGTGGAAACAAACCAAACTTGTGCCAAATGTCGCAATGGACGACCCGTTAGCTGCACTCAGTTGCGGGCTGCCGCCTTTGGCTGACATGTCTGTGCTAGCTGGAGGAAGTAGGCTCTTTTGCGAGCCGGAGTCCACCAGAAACCACCTTCCTGACATTGAGTCCTTAATAAAGAGCCGTTCGCTACGTACCCCAGCGCCCACAGCTGCTACTGAGCGCTGGCCCCGGAGTTTCCTGGCACCTCAAACGAGAACGGAGGTACGCAGTGTCTAGCCTTGCCGCCGAACCGCTGGTGGAAAAAACAGAGGTCATTTCTGCGCCGTCTCTGGGCAGTCACTCCAGCCACCACGGCCGGATCCGCGTCCCCTGACACCGTCTGCAGGACACCGTCTCTCAACAGCGAACTGTCTGGTAGCCAGCAGGACCCGATCGGCCTCCTCAGCCAAACCTCGGCAGTCACCGGCGGCCAGACACGGGGAGTTAGCCAAAGCCATGCACACCGGAGGCGGGAGTTGGCGCAGGAAAACGTGCGGGGAAAGGAAACCACCTTCGCCCAAGCCTGGCAGCGACAGCATATTGTCCATGAGATCCACGGCCGTCCCGTCGCCCAAACCGGATAGGGAAAGGATTCTATCTGCCCTCTCTGCAGAAGATGTTTGAAGGCGACGTATTTACCATGTTGCAGGGGGGCGCACAACAGCTGCATGGCATGCCGTGTAGACTGCTGGTCCAGCGCAGCGACGACCAACAAGTATCTGGAGTCGTCCGTGGAGATTCCACGCAGCTGGAACAGCACTTGGACATGCTGGAACCACAAAGCCGGGTCGCTCTGCCAGAACTCTGGAAGCTTCACAGAGGCGGCGAGAACGGCCGGCTGTGAGAGTTGGGGTGGCATGGCCGAAGTGGAGTCACACTCTTCTTCTGCTCCAAACATGTCCAATACGCGGTCACCAATGTGGCAAGATGAGGAAAAGCACAGGAGACGAAGGCGAGTTTAAACTTTATTCTTCAGCTCCAAAACCAAACTGAAAAAGGAACCACCTTGCACCAGAAAACCCGGGAACGTAAACCACGCCCCCAGCTCACACCTCTGCTGAGTGAGAGGCATAGCCCCTAGTGTCCGCCATGTATGATTATTTATTATTATTGATTATTCCACAATGCTTACTAATTTCAGTTGAATGAGAAAATACAAGAGGCCATAGCTGACCTGACTGACACACATTAATTATATTAATATTAATATATCAAATGATAAGGAAAAAAAAAGAAGGAGTTTCGGACTTAGTTGTCAGGGTCTGGTAGTGTTCATGTGACTGTTTGTTAGGGTCAATCTGTGTTTCCCGTTTTATTTTGTAAGTCTGTTGTGCCTTATTCCCCATGTCCTGTCAAGTCTTGTACCTCAGGTGTGTGTGATTGCCTCTCCTCCCTAATGTGTTTCAACTGTGTCTAATTGTCTACCTCTCCCTTGTGTATTTAAACCCTGTACTCCTTTCCTCCTGTGCCAGATTGTTTTGTCTTCCCAGTGAGCAGTCCAGAGTTAGTCTCTAGCGAGTTCCTTGTGTTTTGATGTTGTTTTGGTTTCATGACTACTGAGTTTGCCTCTCAGTTTAACTGTACCTTTACTATCTATTTACATCTCCCCAAATACAGTGTAATTCCCCTATTTTTGTCTGAAACATGACAACCATTTACAGTGTACAAAGTTCACAGTATCTATTAACTGAAACTCTGTTCTGATGTCTACCAAAACAACAAGAGCCCAGCAGGACATGGCTGGATATGCACTTTTATTTGTCCTGATGAGAGAGAGAGCACACCAGTGATTTAATCTTAGGTGAATTCACACTGTTTAGATAAACTCAGTACTGATAATTAGAGATGGAAAACTGTGTTCAAATTTTATATTGTAAGAAATACTGAAATTGCCAAAATCAATGCTATTAATGTAATGGAGGAAAAGTATCACTTACAAAATACATAAACTTAAAAAAAAAAGTACTTGCATCGAAAGGTGGTATGGTTAAAGATACAGATGAGAAGCCAAAGAAGAGACAGAGGAAGGAAAATCCTCAACATGAACATAAAAATGTAAGTCAAAGTAAAGATATTTTACATCCCAAATTCTTAGAATTAAGTGTTTAAGTCAAATGAAATTATAATTGCTGTACAGCAGTAATTCATGACCAGACATTTTGCAGAGAAAAAGGAATGAAAAAAGAGGATTAAACTAAAATTATCACAAAACGCTGAAGTCTCTCATTTACAATACAATTTTCATTTTGCATCACCCATCTTTGTAACCACACTCACATTCTAATCATGATCAGCTATGCAGAGTGCAAGTGATTTTAGTTGGCAGGAATTATGGTGATTATTAATGAATAATAACCACCATAATTATTTTTATTATACATATTAAAAAAACAAAAACAGAACAAAATCTCCAGTTCCTGTGAATCTTGTGTATAGTTAGGCCTACATGTAGCAACAAAGGAAAATGATAGCACACCTCAGTTTAGGCACACAATAGTACGGCATACCAGATTCTAGTGTGTATTTGTGCATACTGTTTTTGCATATTTTTACTTTTGCTCGGTTTTATTGAATTAATTGGCACTATTTAAGGCTTTATTGCACTTTTTTTCCTGAAATACCAACATTTGTGCATAATATTCCAAAACATCTTTTATTAGTTGAAGTAGATTCCCAAAGCACATATTACAGTACATGATGTCATGACTCATTAAGCGAAAAAAAGAGATGACATTTCCTTCTTCAGGGCTCATTGTTTGATTTCATGTGCCAACATTTCTGAGTAACCCTCCCACTGGCCAATTGTTTGTTGCTAAATATTGGATGGTTGTTAGTGGTGTATTGCTAATAGTTACTAGTCCAAACCTTTAACACACACACATGCACAAATATTCAGACACACACAAAAAAAAATCACCATGGGCACCACTGATGCCTTAACTTACCACATCTCACTTTCGAGCTCCTCTTTCAACCCCTTGGTATTTTTCAAGCTACTCGTGTTCCCTCTTCCTGATGTTGCTATCACTTGGGAATGCGACATCTACCACTACTGCCTTCTTTTCCTGTTTTTTGACCGCCACAATTCCCAGTTGATTAGCCACCACCATCTTCTGGATCTGAAAGTCCCACAGCATCTTAGCTTGGTAGTTCTCAGTCACCTTTGGAGGTGTTGTCCACGTTGATCCTAGAATCTCCAGACCATACTCTGCGCAGATGTTACTGTATATTAAACCAGCCACTTTATTATGATGCTCCAAGTTTGCCGTACCTGCCTGCATCTTGCACCCTGCTGTTATGTGCTGCACTGTCTCGGGGGCATCAAGTCTGCACCTTGGGTCATGTCTGGTGTGATAGACCCTGGCCTCTATCAGTTTCGTGTTTAAGGCCTGGTATTGTGCTGCTATGATCAGTGCATCTGTGCTGTCCTTGAGACCAGCCTATTCCAGTCATTGACATGTTTTTTCGATGTCAGACACATCACAAGATTTTTCTATAAAACAAACCTATGTGAAATACACACAAGGTCTGTGCATCAATGCACAGCCAAAAACAAAACCCCCCCCAAAAAAAAACAAAAAAAAAACCTACACAATTATGAGTCAGGTTGAGTGCTTCAGTGGGAGAGCTGGTACATCCTTTGCAGGGGCTTGTCACTCCCTGATGGTCTCTCTTTTTCTTCCTCTTCCTCCTCCTCACTGGTTTTCTGCTTCCTGAGGCATTCACTTCGCAATTCTTCATTCCGGGCGATCTTCTTGATGTGTTCCTGGATTTTTGTTGTTTAATCTTGGATAGTGGCTCTGACACTCACTTGTCCTCGGCCTGCCTCTATCTGCTTAGTTTTCAGCCCCATGGTGCTGGACTTGGGGTGAAACTCTCCATGCATAGTGAGGAGCTTCCTTGTCTTGATATCTGTGGCCTCTACCTCATCCTTTGGCCAGGTTAATTTACCAGCGAGGTATCTGACCATGGGAAGGGAATAGGTTTTGATGGCTCGGATTTTGTTCTGACGTTTCAGCTGACTTTTCGGGACTTGCCCTACTCTATGTAGGTATCTGGCTGTGGCTGACTTCCTTGCAGCCTTTTCATGATTTGCATTTGCCTGCATGATCACAAGGTATTTGTAGCTGTCCTAAACATCGGCTATGTTGCCTTCTGGTAGTTCAACCCCTTCAGTTGTTATCATCCTGCCTCGCTTTGATATCATTTAGCTACACTTGTCTAGCCCGAATGACATTCCGTTGTCATTGCTGTAGATTCTGGTGATGTGGATCAGTGAGTTGATGTCTCACTCACACATTGTATACAGCTTGATCCCATCCATGTAGAGGGGTTTGGCTGATGGTGGTTCCATTTCTGAGCCGGTGTCCGAAGACACTTTTCGCGAAGATCGAGCTGATTGTGTACAGCCCAATGCAATACAGCAGGCGGGGATAGGGCATCTCCTTGGTATAAGCTGCACTTGATGCTAACTTTGGCGGTTGGTCTTGAATTGGATTATGGAGTTGTCTTCCACAGCCCCATCGAGTTTTTGATGAAGGCTTTTAGTGTCCAGTCAACCTTGTACAGCTCCAAGAGCTCCAGATGCATGTGTGTGGCATTGAATGATAAGCTTTCTAGTAGTCAATCCAGGCAGTGCATAGATTGGTCTTCCTGGTCTTGCAGTCTCTAGCTACTGCTCTGTTAACTAGTTGCTGGTCTTTGGCTCCTCTGGTGTCACTACCAAGCCCTTTCTGGGTCCTGCTCATGTAGTATACCACCACATGCCTACTCATCTTGGCTGAAATGATGCCTGAGAGAAGCTTCCAGATCTTGCATTTAATTGTCACATTTGTTGCTGCTGTTTCTCAGGCTTAATCTATGCCCTTGCTGCTCGAACAATTCCTGAAGATTTCCTCGGATGTCTTTGTCTTAAATTATGATAATTACCATAATAGCTTGTTTTTGATTACAATGTATGCAGTTCTGCATTTTCATCAAGCTTTTTGCTAGATGTATGCTGATTGTTTTATTATAAGGACAGCCCTTTGAGACATGCTTTGTTATATTGGGATATAATTAATTTTGACATGACTTGTATTGCTCTAATTATCTGCTGTGCATGTAGACTGAGACACCTACTCAGGTTTTTGTGATGTTTTCGTTTTATGTCTGCAAGTTTGGTTTTTTTTTCTGGCTGCCACTAAAGAATCTTATAATTCACAAGACTCTTTATGTCTCCTTGCAGACCTTTTTCAAATAAGTACTCATTATAGAAATTAAGAAATGCAACATTCGTAATCCATCTCATGGCTATTAATTATGAAGCCACTACGTCTCTGAAACTCTCTGTCCACACTGGACTCTTTGGGGTGTCAAGGAAATTCTTGAATTTTGAAGGACCTTAAATCTTTTTCTTTTTTTTTTATCATTTTGTAAATCTGTTCAGTTAATTAAATTAAAGCACCATATTGGTGAATTTACAAGTGTGAAAAAAAAAGTTTCATGTAACAAACTGATACCGCGGTAAGCGTATTGCGTCACTTCCTGTTGTTTGTGTCTGGTTGTCTTGCTGTACCTTGCTAACTATCTGAGAGTTTTAACGACATTAATTGTTTAACTGCTATGTATTGAAAGTGTAAACCCTGTAATTAAGCACCCATTAGCCCTCTCTCATTTTAGTGAATTTATCGCTACTCTTCCAACCGTTCTGTGTCGCGCTAACCAACTCAGGTATTGTACCTGGCGCACAGCAATGGCTTCTCCCTCTCGTTCTCCTCTCTCTTGCTCAGTGTGTCACATGTTTAGTTATTCCTCTGCCTCATTTAGTGATAATGGTACCTGTACTAAGTGTAGTTTATTTGCTGCGTTGGAGGCGAGGCTTAGTGATTTGGAGGCTACGATCCGCCCCTTGCAAACCAAACCAGTAGCTTCGCTAGCTAGCCAGCCCCCATTAGCCGGTGCGGGTCGACTGAGAGCAGCTCCCGAGCAGTCGGGAAACCAGGGAAGTTGGGTGACTGTTCGAAGGAAGCATAGTCCTAAGCAGAAGCCCACGGTTCACCACCCACCCGTTCACGTTTCCAACAGATTTTCCCCACTCAGTGACGCACCCGCTGAGAAACCAACTCTAGTAATTGGCAGCTCTATTTTGCGAAACGTGACATTTTCCACACCAGCGGCCATAGTCAAATGTATTCCTGGGGCCAGAGCGGGCGACGTGGAATCAAATTTAAAGCTGCTGGCAAAAAGTAAACGTAAATACAGTAAGATTGTAATTCATGTCGGCGGTAATGACGTTCGGCTACGCCGGTCGGAAGTCACTAAAGTTAATGTTGAGTCGGTGTGTGCTTTTGCCAAAACACTGTCGGACTCCGTAGTTTTCTCTGGTCCCCTGCCTAACCTGACCAGTGACGATATGTTTAGCCGCATGTCGTCGTTCAACCGCTGGCTGTCGAGGTGGTGTCCAGCAAACGACGTGGGTTTCATTGATAATTGGCAAACTTTCTGGGGAAGACCTGGTCTAATGAGGAGAGACGGCATCCATCCTACTTGGGATGGAGCTGCTCTCATTTCTAGAAATATGGCCAGATTTATTAGTCAGCCAAATTGACAATTCAGAGTTGAGGCCAGGAAGCAGAGTTGCAGTCTTACACGCTTCTCTGCGCTTCCTTTAGAGTCATCCACCTACAACCCCATAGAGACTGTGTCTGTCCCCCGTCCACATAAATTCACTAAATTCACTAAATCAAATAAGAGTTCACATAGGAACTTAATAAAAATCAACACCACTAATGAGGCAGTTTACAAAGTAAAGAGACTTAAATGTGGACTCTTGAATATCAGATCCCTATCATCTAAAGGTGTATTAATAAATGAGCTTATATCAGATAACAATATTGATTTATTCTGCCTTACTGAAACTTGGCTGTGCCAAGACGAATATGTAAGTCTTAATGAATCCACTCCTCCCAGTCACATTAACACACACATTCCCAGAGACACTGGCAGAGGTGGTGGAGTTGCAGCCATTTTCAATTCTGCCCTATTAATAAACCCTAAGCCCAAACAAAAATTTAGTTCATTTGAAAATCTCATTCTTAGCATTTCCGATCCAACCATGAAAACTCCAATTATGTTTGTTATAGTGTATCGAGCACCTGGACCCTACACTGAATTTTTATCTGAATTTTCAGAGTTTCTCTCAGCTTTGGTCCTCAAAACAGATAAAGTCATTATTGTAGGTGACTTTAATATCCATGTAGACATTGAAAACGACAGCCTTGGTACGGCATTTCTCTCACTATTAGATTCATTCGGCTTCTGTCAGTGTGTACAAGAATCAACACACACTTTTAATCACACCCTTGATCTTGTTCTGACATATGGCATTGAAATTGAGCATTTAAATGTCTCTGCGCAAAATCTGCTTTTATCAGATCATTATCTTCTAACATTTGAATTTCTGCTCATCAACTATAAACCAAGAGTCACTAGTTATTATAGCAGATGCATATCTGAGGACACTGTTGAAAATTTTAAAGAAATTATTCCCTCTGCATTAATTTCAGTGCCATATCCCAAAATAACAGAGGAGTCATATCTTAAATTTAGCCCCTCCCAGCTTGATCACCTTGCCGATTTCACTGCCGGCTCTCTACGTGCTTCACTCGATTCCATTGCCCCAGTTAAAAAGAAAACAAAACCAGTAAAGAGACTAGCTCCGTGGTATAATCTTAACACTCGCAAGTTAAAACAGAAAACTCATAAACTTGAAAAGAAATGGCGTTCCACTAAACTGGAAGAGCCACACATGGCCTGGCAGGATAGCCTTAAAGTATACAGGAAGGCCCTTCGCCGAGCAAGAAAAGACTACTATTCAGCGTTGATAGAAGAAAACAAGAATAAGCCCAGGATCCTTTTCAGCACTGTAGCCAGGCTGACTGAGAGCCATCATTCTATTGAACCATGCATTCCTAGAGCCCTCACCTGTAATGATTTTATGAACTTCTTCAATAATAAAATTAGACTTATCAGAGAAAATATCCTACACTCCACAGATTCCAGTTCAGCAACAGGAATTATAGAGGCTGTTATTAGTCCTGATGTGTGTTTGGAAAGCTTCCATCCAATTGACCTTAAGGAACTAACGACAACATTATCTTCATCTAAATCATCAACCTGTATACTAGACCCCATACCTACTAGGTTGCTCAAAGAGGTTTTACCCCTAATTAGAAATCCACTACTAAACATTATCAATCTATCCCTTGTAACAGGTTATGTGCCCCAGTCATTTAAAGTAGCTGTAATTAAACCGCTCCTAAAAAAACCTACCCTAGACCCAGAAGTTTTAGCCAACTATAGACCAATATCCAACCTCCCCTTTCTTTCAAAGATTCTAGAGAAAGCAGTAGCGAAACAACTATGTGGCTTTCTTCAGTATAATAGTCTATTTGAAGAGTTTCAGTCAGGTTTTAGAAAGCATCACAGCACAGAAACGGCATTGGTAAAAGTTACAAATGACCTCCTCACTGCATCTGATGCGGGACTTATCTCTATACTAGTCTTATTAGATCTTAGTGCAGCTTTTGACACTATCGATCATCACATCTTACTACAGAGGATGGAACACCAAATTGGCATTAAAGGATCTGCTCTAAGATGGTTTAAGTCCTACCTATCTGATAGATATAATTTTGTTCATGTTAATGATGAATCATCAAGATATGACAAGGTTAGTCATGGAGTCCCACAAGGTTCTGTGCTTGGACCATTACTATTTACTCTATATATGCTTCCTGTAGGTAAAATTATTAGAAAGCACTCCATACATTTTCACTGTTATGCAGATGACACACAACTATACTTATCAATGAAGCCAGATGAAACCCATCAGTTAGCTAATCTACAGTCATGTCTTAAGGACATTAAAAACTGGATGTTTCATAACTTTTTAATGTTAAACTCTGACAAAACTGAAGTCATTGTGCTGGGCCCCAAACACATTAGAGACTCATTATCCAGCAACATAGTTAATCTGGATGGCATTGCCTTGGCCTCCAGCACCACTGTCAGAAACCTGGGTGTTATCTTTGACCAGGAGCTGTCTTTTAAATCACATGTTAAACAGATTTCAAGGACCGCCTTCTTTCACCTCCGTAACATTGCTAAAATCCGGCACATCCTGTCTCAACAAGATGCAGAAAAACTAGTTCATGCGTTTGTTACTTCCAGGCTGGACTACTGTAATTCTTTATTTTCAGGTTGCCCTAACAAAATTTTAAAAACTCTTCAGTTAATCCAAAATGCAGCAGCGCGTGTACTGACTAGAACTAATATCAGAGACCATATTTCCCCCATACTGGCTTCTCTGCACTGGCTCCCCGGTTAATTTAGAATAGAATTTAAAATCCTTGTTCTCACCTACAAAGCTATTCATGGTCAGTCACCATCTTATCTTGAACAGCTCATAGTACCCTATCGCCCATCCAGAACCTTACGCTCCCAGGATGCAGGGTTATTGGTGATCCCAAGAATTTCCAAAAGTAGAATGGGAGGCAGAGCTTTCAGCTATCAAGCTCCTCTCCTGTGGAACTATCTTCCAGTCTTGGTACGGGAGGCAGACACACTCTCTGATTTTAAGAGTAGGCTTAAAACCTTCCTTTTTGATAAAGCTTATAGTTAAGGCTGGCCTATCTAGCCCTTAGTTATGCTGCTATAGGCTTAGGTTGCTGGGGGAACACTCCATGATTCACTGAGCTTTCTTCTCTCCCCCCTCTGACTCCGACTCCTTCTCTGCTCCTGTAAATGTCCATATCCTTACACTAACTTTACTTCTTCCCCGGAGTCGTTGTGCTTTACCATCCTGCAGGTTTTTCTAGGTCGCGGTGGGAGGTGCTGCTGTGGTCCTGCCTGATGCCTCCTGGCCACATTAGGAAAGGAGATCCTGTGACTTGGATCCTGTGACTTGGATCCTAGGCTGGATTTCCAAGTGCAAATCGGGACCCACAGATCACAATGGCTTCTGGATCAATAGACTACACCTGCTTCTGGACCACTACACTTCACATATCCCTGGATTTACAGATTCTACATACTCTTGGACTCAGCAACACCCAGATCTTCCCACGTGGAGTACAATGACTCCTGGACCAACAGAGTCCACCTGCGTCTGGATCACTAGACTTTCCATACATCCGGACTCATAGAATCCACAGACTCTGGGACTCATGGATGTTTTATGCATTCTAAATGAACTGTTGTTATCATGTTTTTGTGTTCTGTACAAGTGACATTTATTGCACGTCTGTCCGTCCTAGGAAGAAGGATCCCTCCTCTGTGGCTCTTCCTGAGGTTTCTTATTTTCCCTGTTTAGGGTTTTTTAAGTTTTTCCTCACCCGGTTCGAGGGTCTAAGGGCAGAGGATGTCACATCTGTACAGTTTGTCAAAGCCCAGTGAGATAATGTGTAAATTGTGATTTCGGGCTATACAAATAAAATTTGATTTGATTTGATTTGAATTTGATTTGAAATTAAAGCACCATATTGGTGAATTTACTCATTAACTGACAGACTAAAAATGAGTGTCTGGTTTGTCCCCGTCTTAAAAAAAATAGTCAGAAAAGGCTTTTCTCAAAATCACAAGGATATTTTATATAAAAGGATATTTTTCATTTATAATTTGTCTTGAATCTAATTTTTTGGAAAAAAGATGTGAGAAAATAACAAATTGTGAAACCACCATCGTGAATCATGTTTCGTTTTGGGTTGAATTAACTATTACATACTAACTATACAATGAGCAAATTGTAGAATAAAATACTAAATTTAGACAAGTAGTATTAATGCTGCAAACTCACTCACTCACTTACTCAGTTGGTCACACACTGACAGACAGAAAGAAGAGCACTTTGCCCAGGTAAGGACAGAAAACTTCTGCTTTGTGTACTGAACTGTAGCTGAAGAGAAAACGTACTATGGCTGGAACTGGAGAAAAATACTACAGTAATTGATAAAAACAAGAAGCACATCGTGGGAGGAATACAGATAAAAAAAGTGGAAAAGGATCAAACGTGATTGCCAGAAAAAAATTGGCATAATAGGATGATGAAAGAATTGAAGAAGGAAGACATACAGTGTGTATTTGTACACAAGCGAGGGCATAAAAAAACTGTTTTAAAAAAAAAAAACTCTAAAAAAATTGCATTTTTTTCTTTTCGTTATGTTTAATTGCTTTTTATTCTGTGAGTTTTAATTTAAATTCTGGCAACAGCCCAGGCAGGCAATAGACTGATAAGCCTGTTTGAATTGAGATTTCACAGGGACTGTGTGTCTCTGTGTATGCATGAGAGAGAGAGAGAGAGAGAGAGAGAGAGAGGGATAAGTATTTGGGTTGATGTGAATGTGCAAGCTTGAGCCTTGATATGAAATGATTAATATAAATTTTTTAAGGTAGACACAGTGAAGGGACGAATAGCGAGAGGTATGCAGCAAGAAGGAGGAGAAGGAGGTGTTCCTGTATAAACCTAGGCTGTCAGATGGAGGAGGCGGGGCCCAGCAGTCATGAAGGAGACAGAACAGACACAGAGGGAGAAGAGACAGAATGTGTTTGTCTATCTACCTCAACCACTTCTTCCTTCGCTATACTAACATGTATGTGTGTATTTTCAATGCTGTCCTCAACCTTTCATCAGAGACTGTGATGCGTTGTGGAGTTACAATGCACAGATACTCTGCAGATGCAGGAAATGCAGATAAAAGTTCATCTTGAGCTTGAGTCTACCAGTGGGGCTCTGGACCTCTGGGATTAAAAGAAATGCTCATTTATCCCAAGACCAGGAGTTATTTAATCTGATCCAAAAACCTGCAAAACCAGTGGTGTCTTCAGAATCTTTAACTGGACTTAAAAAGGCACTTACTGTACAAAGTGTTTCCAAGCCTGATGCCATAGAAGACCAATCCCGAGTCACTATAACACTGTAAGACTGCGAAACCACGACTCAACAGGTCCAAGAAACCTTAAAAACCTGGAGCCCACCTGACTTTGAACCCACTGTCACCTGAAATGCTGCTGGCACCAGCACAAAAATTCAGTATGTCTGAAACCAGAGGACACTTCCACAATAAGAGGGCTTGCATCCGGGCAGCAGTGATCCTGATCGGACTGCTGCACAAGTCTTGCAAAGCCAAGGAGAAAGAGAGAGAAAGAGGAGAGCAAAGGGTGGGTGAAGTTGTCCTCTTCTTTCATAGGCAGAGGGAGGGAATCTGCACTACAGTGTTTAGCTGGATTGTGAAGAAAACTTTATCAGCTTGTAATTTCTTTGTTATTACAGAGGCAAGAGGGCACTTTGCACTTTTTACGGTTCAATGAGCGTACACCTGCAGTTTTACTGTTTACAGGTCAGTTTTATCAGTATGAGTCTGTGTGTCTTGCTGACTGCACTCACATTTGGATCTGAGAAAGAGAGAGAGAGAGATGCTCTAAGTGGTTTTGAGAGGGATTGAGGAGAGCCAAGGACAGTAGCAAAGCTGTTGAGCAAGAGAGTTTGGCATGGGCAAAACAAAGATTGAGCACTGAGGGCTACAAAAGAGTGATGTAGTATTTAAAAGCATAGCAAAGGTCATCCACTCATCTATTTGTGCTGTTCTGTGTCCAGTTTATTACAGCTTTTGCTTTGCACACAAGCAACAATTAGCACCTGCTGATGCCTGTAATGGTTGATAAAACTGCTACACTGCTCTAGCATGAAGGTATGTGTAGACACATGCTCATCCTTAAGTGAACCGTCTGAGAGTTGAGTAGGTGAGTGGCAATCTACAGTAGAGGAGGACAGTTCTTTAAAAATTGGTTGTGATGCCTTATTTCAGATGCCACTACAGATGCATTTGTATGAGGATTCTCCCTGCATGCTATGTTTTGTCCCGATCACCTTCCTACTAACCCCTTAAAGCCGATCGTTGCGAATTCGCATCATACCGCTTGCATTCAGACTGCAGCTGAGATAGCATAGCTTGAAAGCAATAACAGAAATAATTAATTTTTTAAAAAATACTTATATATAAATTCAGGCATCAAGGGGCTAACATGACCTTAAATGAGTGCAGTCAATAAGACCCTTGGGAATATTCCACCTGGTAACAAACTTTATACAAGATTGGCAGGGTTGAGACTGCCAACGTCCCCCTGAATAAACCTTGTCCTGTTTTGACAGAGCTTTTAGCAGGCA
This sequence comes from Mola mola, assembly GCA_001698575.1. Taxonomy (NCBI): domain Eukaryota; kingdom Metazoa; phylum Chordata; class Actinopteri; order Tetraodontiformes; family Molidae; genus Mola; species Mola mola. Next base: position 5,038,743 of record KV751336.1, read on the forward strand.
TGCACATACAGTATAACCTATAGTCCTATAGCAGAAGGTTGCTGAGTTTGATTTATTTAATGTTATTGTGAGAAGGGTATATGCAGTGTGTCTTGGTTATGTTGTATGTGTGTTTGAGAACATCTCATAAGCAATATTACAAGCACATTGCTTCTCTGTTCTAATAGCTTGGACAGAAATAGGCTAATGGGAAAAAATAGACTATAACTGACACTCTAAATGTGAATAAGTTTATCTGATCTGTGTGTGTGAGAGTGTGGGTTTGTTTCGGTATATATATAATTTAATGTAGTTTGTAAATGCCATCCATCCATCCATTTTCTACCACTTATCCTGTTAAGCTATCTCAGCATCTTCGGGCGAAGGCAGGGTCACCCTGGACAAGTCGTCAGTTCATCGCAGGGCTGACATATAGAAACAAACAACCATCCACACTCACATTCACACATACGGGCAATTTAGAGTGACCAATTAACCTAACCCCCAGTTTTGCATGTTTTGGGAGGAAGCCGGAGTAACTGGAGAGAAAACCCACGCAGACACAGGGAGAACATGCAAACTTCACACAGAAACGTCCTGACCCGGAATCGAACCCAGAACCTTCTTGCTGTGAGGCAACGGTGCTAACCACTGCAGCACTGAGTCAAAAACATGTGTGTGTTTTACTGTAGGTGTGTACTCCATTTTTAGACAAATGTAAAAACATTTTAAACGAAGTAAGTGGCACCAAGTGGTTTATTTTCAAAACTTTGACTTGCCCTGTGTCATTGCATAGCTATGTTAGCTAGCTTGTTTTTTTTGTTTCTGCTTTTCATTCAGCACCTGGTTTGTTTTCTGTATGTTAGCATTAGTCAACATTAGCATTACTAACACAGTTAATGGCAGCTTGGCTTTTGTCAAAAGCAAAAATGAATACTACAATATTGGCACATCCAGTTGTGTAGAGGGGTCTATTATTTTTTGTGTAACTCACCGATCCGAGTCATGAGGGTAAGTGGAATATTGCCGGAGAAATGATTTCACAATAAAACCACCAAAGCACTTTTGAAAGTGTCAATGCCTGTCTGTTCACTCCTGCTTTCTTTAGTTCCTATCACTGACCTCTACCTTTGTTATCACTGGGGTTCCTTTTTTTCTTGCTTTCTTGCAGAGTACAGTTTCCATAGATAGTTTGGTTATTCCCAAAATAAGTTACCTAGTTGTACTATGGTGGAAATGAGTCCTAACCCTAACCATATGGCCATGTATCTGTGCCCATTGCATGGTGCAGTATATATTTATTTAATAATGATGGCGACTAAATGTTGAATTGAATGTTTGCAATTTTTTCACGTGTCTCTGCCGAAACCCTTCTTGGAAACAAAAGAATCCCTATTTTCAACATTTGTTTAAAAGACACATACTGTAGCATGTGCAGTCTTGGTTGTATAGGACTCTGCATGCTCACGAACTACACAACTCTAAAAATAACTCCTCTCCCTTCTGCTTCTTTAACTCCAGAGGAAAAGGCACATAGGCAATGACATTGTGGCTGCAGTATTCCAAGAAGAGCCAACGCCATTTGTTCCAGACATGATCGCCTCCAACTTCCTGCATGCTTACATGCTGGTCCAGGTTGAGAACCCCTGTACAGAGCACACAACATACAAGGTACAGCCCAGACCTGAGCTTGTAAATGTCAATGAGTAAATTTCATAAGCAGAGCGTTTGAGTGGTCCTTGTCTTAGGGAATCATTATTATCCTAGTTTTAAACCTGAGCCCTCCTGAAATACATGTTAAGTAACTTGGTATATGTCAACAGGTGTCTGTTACAGCGAGGGAGGATGGGCCTCCTTTTGGGCCCCCTCTCCCAAACCCAGCTGTCTTTAGTAAGGTGAGAGATGGGCAGCAGACGTACAAATAATGTAGCTAATTTATGATTTCATGATTCCCTTCCAATTAACCCACAACTTGATTGGAAGGGAATTTGTGGTGAGCTGCTACAGGCAAAGGGGGGAGTTAACTTCACCTCAGCTGTCGTCAAAATGTCAGGGCAGGATGTCTAGGGCATGACCACTAAGGTATTTTGACGTGGCTTAGCTTGACATATTACTTGCATCTCAGCTTTTTGAAGGTGTTCACCAATAACTCAAGACTTTACTTTAAAATGAACTTTTTCTGATCTCTGACAAGTGGACCAATGTCTACTTGGGGGCCTTAGTTACATATCAGATGACTACAAGTTATTAAAAGATCTACCAAGGTTAGTAAAAAGTACTATGTTGACCAGAAAGATGCTGACAAGGTCTATATGTAAGTCACATGGACCATTTTACTGCACAATTCATCCTTATATACTTTATCATTATTATACTTTTTTTTCTACCTTAACATTCAGTTAATAATATGTAATTAAGAAGAATTTTGAATGCAGGAATTTTACTTACAATATATTTCTTGTACTTTGCTGTATCACTTCTTTCACCACTGCTTATCAGTATCTTGAAAGATTTACACAATTTGGTCGGACAGTATGAACTGTAATCCTCCACGTCCTCTTACCGTTGGAAAATATTGCATTTGAATGGAAAAAAGTGAGGATTATGACAGATCAGGCACAGGGTACTAGAATATATTCTGCATATAAATGTCACCTTCTTCTTTCCACCCTTCTAGTTCATCATCTAAATC
>KV751336.1:5041543-5062309 GCA_001698575.1 Mola mola
CTGAGTTTTGAGACTTTCTGCTGACAAAGCTGATCAATGCTGAAAATGCCTGCTACAAATCTGACAAATTTGCCAAACTAGAGGTACCATACACAGCTTTGCTGAAAACACCATAGCACGCCTTTTATCACTCTTCACCATTGTCCATGATCATAAACATAATGACCAGGCTGATGCATCCCCACAGGAGTTACAGGTTTGTGTGAATTATTTCCAGGGCAGAACACGAGCTGCGCTGCTTGACAACCTTCATGATGACCTTCACAGGCAGAGCCAGGCTGCTCTGGGTCTGATCCTGGCTGGGGAGGAGGACAATCTGGAGAATGGAGGACACGGTGGTCTGCTTGAGTCTTTCAAGGTGAATATAAACCTGGACAGACGTTTAAGTGACACTATGCAATCTTCTCTTAGATTTATGACATTTAATTAATCGCTATCATTACAAGAGTTTAAGGACAGTGTCCGTTGGCAAGTAATGCTATAAGTGATATATATTAAGGTGTGTGTGTGTGTGTGTGTGTGTGTGAGTGTGGAGGTGGGGGGATGAACATGTGACTAATGTGAAAATTCTAACTCTCACTTCGCAGGCATTATGGAAAGCTACTTTGAAGTTTCTGTCGGTCCCAGTGAGCGCTGTTCTCATTGCTGTTCTGGCTGTCACTGTGTATTACTTGTCTAAATTATTGTAAATGCAATTCAGGATCACCACATTATTAAAAATAAAATTATTTTAAATGATGTATGTGTTAATACTATTAAAGAAATAAAGACTTTATGCTGTAACTGCAGTGAGCTCAAAACATCAGAACTGTATTTAACTTTTTTTAATGAACTGCATTAAAACTATTAAAGACTTTTAAATGAATTATATGAATCTTCTTGAACGGATTGTTGAACTAAATAAATGTTAAATGGTAAATGTCCTGTATTTATATAGCGCTTTTCCAGTCATTGTTGACCACTCAAAGCGCTTTTACATTTCAGGTTTTGTATTCACCCATACACATTCATACACTGGTGGCAGTGACTACCTCCCAGGGTGCCACCTGCTCATCAGGAGCGTTAACCATTCACACAGAATCATACACTGATGGCGCAGCATCCGGAGCAATTCAGGGTTCGGTGTCTTGCCCAAGGACACTTCGACATGTTAACTGCAGGGTCTGAGATCGAACCAGAAACCTTCCAATCACTGCACGACCGCGCTACCATCTGAGCCACAGCTGGCAAAATTAATAGAATAATAAGGATTAGGGACATCAAACGTTCACCCACTGTAACTCATGACTTTTTACATGGGGAACTGCACCCTCTGATGATGAAGCTAAACATAACGTCTTCTAAATTACTGCCACATTTAAACTGACAAAATTCTACTCATACATTTTTCTTGTTTTTTCTTTTACACCCATTTTCCTGTCAGTCCATGTTCTCATTCCGTGACACTATCTAAATGGTAAATGGTAAATGTCCTATATTTATATAGCACTTTTCTACTCCTCATCTTCGTGTTTACTCCCTTGCTTCCAGAGGGCCATGCGGGTCAGGAGCCACTCCATGGAAACCATGTAGGGTCCCACCATCATAGGAACTCTTGGGTGAGTGGTGGGGTCCCATCCAGCGTGAGTGGAGGAGGACTGCCGCAGAGCTCCAGTGAATGCACAAAGAGCACCTTTACTGTGAGTAAAAGAGCACAATGGAGTGAGAGGGGACAGCACACATGGATCACACTGGATGGAGAACTTGTTATATCGTCCCACTGAATATCGTCTACTGTATGTCAGTCTTGAAAGTATCTTCATACTAATGGTTAAAATTACATTTATCATTTTAATAATAATAATTTACAAATCCATCTCTTCTACACTTCTACACAGATTCTGTCTCTGCTATTTGCAGATGACGTGGTCCTGTTGGCCTCATTGAACAGTGACCTACAGCTCGCACTGGGACGGTTTGCATCTGAGTGTGAAGCGGCAGGGATGAGGATCAACACCTCTAAATCTGAGGCCATGGTTCTCAGCCGGAAAAGGGTAGATTGCCCACTTCGGGTCGGGGAGAGTCGCTTCCCCGAGTGGAGGAGTTCAAGTATCTCAGGGTCTTGTTCACGAGTGAGGGGAAAATGGAGCGGGAGATTGACAAACGGATTGGGGCAGTGTCGGCAGTGATGTGGACACTAAAGCAGTCTGTTGTGGTGAAGAGAGAGCTGAGGCAGAAGGCAAAGCTTTCAATTTACCAGTCAATCTACGTCCCAAAAGTCACCTATGGTCATGAGCTCTGGGTAAATAATTATGGACCTAATGGTAAATCAGACAAAAGCAGGACTTTCAGATATATTTACTTTGTAGCAAGTCTCACCTGAACCTTTTCTCTATTGTTATGCTAAAGTAACTTCTTTTGCATTGATTTCATATAAAAATGTAACTGCAGAGTATGCTAATTAAATAAAAGTCAAATGATGAAAGGAAATCTATGACTTTAATAGATTTTATGTACAGTATATTCTGTTGTGTAATGTGCCATTGAGAATTTTTTCTAAAATAAAATGTTGTATTTTGTGTCATTCATGTTTTGTTATTTTTTTATTATTACGCAAACTTATAGCACAATACAGAGGTTCATATTTTATGTAAAAATTATATTAGACAGCATAAACAAACATTTTACTTTTTTAAAACATTTAAATTGTTCAGGCTGCATTTACTGTTCTCATTTTCTTCTTAAATCAATGAAGTCATGAAACAATACTGAATTCTCTGAATCACCAGGTGGCTATAATGATATCAAAAGCTGGTATTATCTGCCTTGCCTTTATCCTACATGCATATGATGGATATCAGTCGCTTTGATTTTTTTTTAATAATTCAAATAGTCACATCCTCCATATCAAAGTGTAATCAGGAGAGTCCATTGACACTGATAGGCAAATGTTACGCCTCTGAATCCTTTCCGATTTTATTTTGAAATTTCTTTGTGCCTGACGAAAAGCTGTGGTTCAAAATGTGTGTTTGTAATGACAGTAGGAAACTTCTGTTCCGTTGCATGAATTACTCTTTTGAAATCCTGAGATTGTCAATTGAAGTCCCTGAAGGAAGAAGAGGGGGCATTTATCTCGGAGTTAAGAAAGAAAGAGGAAAAAAAAAAGATGAGTAAAAAAGAAAGCAAGGCAGTGGTAAGTAGTTCCCCAATGATACGTTTCCAAAGTACAAATATTTAGTTTTAAGACGCATACAGTGTATGCAATGTTTAGAATTATCATTATTTGTAACTATTAAGAAAATGTTATTGTTCTTTATATTATGTTTGACTAATGTGAACACACTAGACCAGTGGAGCTCAATTTACGGAGGCAATTTGACTTCAATTATTTAAGTTTTTACCGTACTAAATATTACATTTACTTATATTTCAAAATTACAATGTTTTGATGATCTTTACAAGACCTTTAATTGTCTCCAAGGGGTAATTGGTCCTTCAGCAGTAGCAAAAAAAACATCTACAATATTATCAGCAGTAACAACAACAGAGCAAGACATACAATATAAAAAGTCTCACAAGTGATAAAATGGGACTGTTAGGTATGACTAATGATTGACTGAGGTAAAAATCAGAAGGCAGAAATTATTTACACAGACATACTTAAAAACAGACAAAAATGCCACAACTACTACTACTGCCAGTCACTATGGGCACATGGGCCCATTGCTCCTGTTATACTCTGGTATTTTTAACCTATGTCCATCTTACCCATAGCTTGACAAGGGAATTCAACAGCATTGTATGCATCAAAACACTGGACATTCTTTTATTAATTTATTACCACTAACTGTGCTCAAAATGTTATTACAAGTGTCTGGTAACATAGCGTAGAAACTTACAGTCAAACACCTGTGTGTTTTTTAGGCAATAATTGTAAGGATATTGTATGAAAAGTTTCTGCTTCCTGTTGCTAATGGAATGGCAGACACAATCAGTCAGTTGTTGAAGGGACACTATTTTCCTCTGCTTTGCGATGTTTACGCAGGAGATTACATTAGTAGGTTACATTATTGTTACACCTAAGCACAAAGGAAGCCCATCACTGGACTCTGTTGGTATTAATGTCCTTCAACCATTCCACACCACTGAAAATTTGCCTGAATGTAACCTGGCATACAGGACATGCCTTCTCAAATACAAGTGTAGCTAGATGAATTATAAGAAAGGTAATGGAACACACAAATAAGGGGTTCTTTTCTCTCGACTGCACAAACATGGAGCACAGCATTCATTTATTGAAATTAGGGAAATGTGTTTTGTTCCAGAGGAACAAAACTGAGCAATTATTAATATTAATTGAAATTAAATTGAATAAAACAAAATAAACCTTCTTCAGCTTTTACAGACAATTTAGCTTCACCTTAACTCTTAACCCTTATCTGTCAAACAAACAAATTAAGTGCTACTATCCAATGTTTCCTCAATATACTGTGTGCAAACCCTCAACATAGTATAATTGTAACAGAGAAATCGGATATTCCCTGACGACAACTATGGATAATAGACAAAGACTATCAAAGTTTTCTAGAGACAGAAAGGAAGGAGACAACGGTAATGGTCTTATACCTGAGTTACAGAAGTGAAATACAAAACATTCACTTAGACCATTCAATCCTTAGTGTCTCACAAGTGGAAATAAGCTTAACATACATAGCTTTACATTTCACAGTGCCTTTAACGAATCATTTTCTTACTGCGTTAACAGCAAAGAAGTTAATTTTTAAAGTTTGTTACCTGAGAACGTTTCAAGACTCAACTCAATCAACGTACAGCAAGCTCACTGCCAGGCAATGTTTATATCCCCTTTGCCTCGTCTAAAATCAGTGAGATTTCATTACATTCAACTCACACATCAACTGCTTAAACATCACTGTTGATAATTCTATCATTCTGCTGACCTATACCGTCAGTCTGTTTAACGGCCTGTTTTTTCACATGCGTGTAGCGGGTCTTTAAACACCAGCAAGGCTCAACTCACGCCCGATTTTTTCTCTCTGACGAACTGCGACTTCTCTGTGCACTGACGTCATAAGGTGCCGTACTCTACGATAGGAACGCATAAAAACTTACTAAAATGCAGTTTTACGAAATGCACCCTAATTTTTTTTTTTTTTTTTTTTTTTCAAATTAATGCTAACCCCTTCTCAGCAAACAGCACCAAAGTGCCAGGGTCTGGTCATGTGACAGGAAATCTAAAAAGGTAAGAAAAACACAGACTATACAAACTTTCATTTATACAGCATCTTTACTTCAGTTATTGGATTAAAATCAGTGTTTCACTGCAACTATGTTATCAGACATTGGCAATATTATGAGTGCCAAAAGTAGTATATTTCTGTCAATTTGACTTGGATTTGACTTACTTTTTAAAATTTATTCAGCAAAATTTTGGAGTTCCACTTTAATTATATACACCGATCAGGCATAACATTAACACCACTGACAGGTGAACTGAATAACACTGATTATCTCTTCATCATGGCACCTGTTAGTGCGTGGGATATATTAGGCAGCAAGTGAACATTTTGTCCTCAAAGTTAATGTGTTAGAAGCAGGAAAAATGGGCAAGTGTAAGGATTTGAGCATGGTTGACAAAGGCCAAATTGTGATAGCTAGACGACTGGGTCAGTGCATCTCCAAAATTGCAGCTTGTGTTGGGTGTTCCTCTTCTCCAGCGGTCAGTATCTATCAAAATTGGTCCAAGGAAGGAACAGATGTGAACTAGCGACAGGGTCATAGGTGGGCCGAGGTTCATTGATGCACATGGGGAGTGAAGGCTGGCCCGTGTAGTCCCATCAAACAGACGAGCTACGGTTGCTCAAATTGCTGAAGAATTTAATGCTGATTCCGATGTGTCAGGTGTCAGAATACACAGTGGATTACAGTTTGTAGTGTATGGGGCTGCAAAGCCACAGATGAGTCAGGGTGCCCTTGCTGACCCCTGTCCACCACTGAAAGTGCCAACAATGGACACAGAGCAATGGAAGAAGGTGGCCTGGTCTGATGAATCACATTTTCTTTCACAGCACGTGGATGGCGGGGTGCGCGTGCGTTGCTTCCCTGCGGAACACATGGCACCAGAAAGCACTATGGGAAGAAGGCAAGCTGGCGGAGGCAGTGTGGTGCTTTGGGTAATGTTCTGCTGGGAAACGTTGGGTCCTGCCATCCATGTGGATGTTACTTTGACACGTACGACCTACCTAAGCATTGTTGCAGACCATGTACACCCATTCATGGAAATGGTATTCCCTGATGGCTGTGGCTTCTCAGCAGGATTATGTGCCATGCCACAAAGCAAAAATGGTTTGAGGAGCGCAACAATGAATTTGAGGTGTTGACTTGGCCTCCAATTTCCCCAGATCTCAATCTTATCGTGTATCTGGGAGTTGTGCTGGACAAACAAGTCCGATCCATGGAGGTCCCATCTTGTAACCTACAGGACTTAAAGGATCTGCTGCTAACATCTTGTTGCTAGATACCACAGCACACCTTCAGGGGACTAGTGGAGCCACTGCCATGACAGGTCAGGGCTATTTTGGTAGCAAAGGGGGGACCAATACAATATTAGGCAAGTTATAATGTTGCACCTCATTGGTGTATATAATGAGACATTTCATACACAGCAATGATAAAGAAGAATAACATTGTGGATATCTGAAATGACAGCTGTGTATAGTTAGAATGTCATTGTGAATACCTGAATAGTTGTTTTAATATTGAGGGATACCGGCAATAAATATCCTGTCTAGCTTTTAAATGTTACACGACATTGAATAACTGCTGGTTTCATACCTCACACCTTACTGTACTTCAGACCTCGGGGGGTGGGGGTAGAAAAACATTGACATTATATGGAAGACATTCAACCCTGGCAACCACGGTTCTGAAGCCTGGTGTCACTCGACCCTATTGACTTTCAGCATTGGCGGTGTTGAGCTTAGTGCGGATGAGTGTCAACAGATCGCTAACTCCGCCCACCTGAAACGTCTACAATAAGCGAGAGCATAAGCCAAACGAGTGCACCCTGTGATTACGCTGGCTGATTTGACTTTCGGTGAATGTGATAAACAAAGAGCCGGGTCGGCGACTTTTCAGGGGAAACAGATATAACTCATGCTCCACGGAATGATGGAAGCTGGTAGGTTAGGTGAGTGCATTCTTCTCCTGTTTCAACCACGGTGGTTTGTGTCACCAGCAGCCTAAGTGCAGGCTATGTTTGTCGGTTCTAGGATGACAGCTGAGTGAGCTAACAGGCTAACGTAGCATTCACTGCGTTAGCATCGCAAACTGCTAGAATGACTGACGTCGTTAACGCGGCGAGGATGGCTTTATAGATGGTCAGGAAGATACCAGAAGAGTCCAAGCTGTAGATTATATAATTAACACTAGTCAACTCGTTAATATAGACCTGGTGGACCTGGTGTCATTTTCAGGAGCCCGGGGACGATAGCATGTGGCTAGCTAGTGACGGAGCGAATAGTAAATGCCAAAGACGGGTAACTCTTTGAAGTGGTCCCGAATATTTGAGTGGGGAGTGGGGCTCACCCGAAGAAAGAATGGCTTTGCTGATGTTACACCAGTCCTTTTCTAGCTTTTGACAATGACTTTTGCTGTCAAGATGGGCAATCGTTTCAATTAGGTACTTTTTTTTTTTTCTTTTTTTTTCTTTAGTTTCCGCTCTATCGCAAGTTTCATGGGGCGCTTTGTTGGAATGATTATTCTATAAATGTTTACAAATTGTTAACTTCTATGGAGTAAACATTGTCCATATATTTTCTAAAGATATGCTTTGTCATAAAACTTTGGATTGTTTTTCAGTGGCGGTCTATTGAGCCTCCACAGTCAGGCGTCTTGCCAGCTGTAGGTCAGCCCTTCGCACACAGAGCAGAGATAGGCATAGTAAAGTGCTTTGCCACTATAAAGCCCGTTGTATAACCTATGATATGTAAATTTGCAAGTCACCCTGGCTGCCAGCTCTTGGATCCTTTCTATAGAAAATCACTGTGATGCCTCCCTAACCATTCATGTTAAGGGATGACTAACAGTTGGCTGTGGAGCACTAAAATTGCCAAAATAAATGATGCAGTACATAAATTAATCTTTGATTAAATACACCAAAAATATGAAAAAAGTGTATGCATGTAATTAAGTAATATTCTCAATGTGACAAAGCAGTATTTTTGTTACTGTATTGATCTTTTTTGTAATTTAATTATATGTATTTATTTCTGTATTATTTTCCTATTTAATAATTTCCACAGTTTAGGTTAGGTCTCACAGTGTGAATAATATTATGACCTAAGTCAACTATCCAATCGATATATAGCATGAAATGACACTTATCAGCATGATCACACAACGCTAACAATATCAAGGTTTACACATGGTTTTAAGTTCTGTTAAGTTAACAGACAAGCTTTCTAAGTTGTTCCTCTCATAGATTGAGCTACATGAGTGATACCAGAGCTCTCTCAGGCCATTTACAGTACGAATAGAGAATTCTCAATTATTTCCTTGGTTTTCTCCCCCTTTTCCCAAATCTGTTTTTTGGAGCGTGAATGATAATTGGGCTTCATATACTTAATAGACCATTCTCCAATATCATCTCATTATATATGGTTGAGGAGAAGTTACACTAGTCACGACTGTTGTAGTGTTTAATATAGTGCCCTGTTTGTGATTATTGATCTGGTGTTCCCGGTATTATTGTGACATGTGAGCATGCTAGTGCTCATAAATGAAGTGGGAATTCCACTTCATTTATGAGCACATAGATGAGTGGAGGGATTTGAGACGGTAGGAAATTTGCTTCGTTTCGCTTTCTGCCACTTAACCGGGTCCAGGTCGCGGGGGTAACAGCCTGAGCAGGGAGATCCAGACACTCCTCTCCCCAGCCACTTCCACCAACTCCTCCGGGGGGGATATAATCTCTCCAGTGTGTCCTTGGTCTGCCTCAGGGTCTCATCTCAGATGGGCATGCCTGAAACACCTCCCCGGGGAGACGTCCAGGAGGCATCCTGACCAGATGGCCGAACCACCTCAACTGGCTCCTCTCAACGTGGAGGAGCAGCGGCTCTACTCTGAGCCTCTCCCCGGATGTCCGAGCTCCTCATCCTATCTCTAAGGCTGAGCCCAGCCACCCTGCGAAGGAAGCTCATATCAGCTGCTTGTATTCGCAATCTCATTCTTTTGGTCACTACCAAGAGCTCATGACCATAGGTGAGAGTTGGGACGTAGATTGACCTGTAAATTGAAAGCTTTGCCTTCTGGCTCAGCTCTCTCTTCACCACAACAGACCGCTTCAGCGTCCGCATCACTGCCGACGCTGCCCCAATCCGTCTGTCAATCTCCCATTCCATTTTCCCCTCACTCGTGAACGAGACCCTGAGATACTTGAACTCCTCCACTTGGGAAAGCGACTCTCCCCTGACCCGGTGTGGGCAATCTACCCTTTTCCAGCTGAGGGCCATGGCCTCAGATTTAGCAGTGCTGATCCTCATCCCCGCCGATTTACACTAGGCTGCAAACCTTCCCGGTGCGAGCTGGAGGTCACTGTTCAAACGGCGGAGGGAGTCAAGTTCGGTGGCGTCCGGATTCCGTCTCTATTTGCAGATTACTTGGTCCTGTTGGTAGGAATTTCCTCTGTTATAATTAGATGTCTCGTGGTAAGGCATCTTCTTGTTAGCTATTTTTAATGTAATTCTGCTGTTCTGCCTTCTGTTTCTCATTCTCCCTTTCAACTTTCACTTTATACTTCTCCAGGTGTGAGTCAAGAGAAGATAGCTACTTTTCTTAAGCGTTTGCGGGCCGAGCCACGCTACACGTTAGCCCAGAATGTGTCAACCTGCATTGACCCATTGGAGGTTTGTCTGCACCGGCAGACTGTCCAGGATACTGTGCACATCTTCCAGCACTCAATCCCGACAGATGGCAAGCCCATCACCAACCAGAAAAACTCAGGTAAAACACTATGAGCAATGTCTTAGCCTTTGACTCTGTGGCACACACAGATGCTTACATTGGTAGTAAAGGAATCTCTGAAGTAAAAAACTGACAGAATTGATATTCAGACATTTCACACACTTTGGATTTTAATTATGGAACACAAGCTTATCACCAAGTTTAGGCACTTTAAATGATGGCAGATGTGTACTGACTCCTATTTAACATGAGTTTGACAGCCAAATCTCCAGTTATGAGTGTGTACACACTTACGCAACATCATTATTTTAGTTTTTAGAAATTAACATTATTAGATTTGTACAGCCCAGTGTAACTCGTGATAAACTAAGATTACAAAACAAGTACGTTTGCAGATGGAACTATGCAAATGAGGGAGTTTTCATTCAAAGTGTGTCATGGTGTCAAGCATTATTTTAGGTTTTCATTTGTTTTATACATTTCTTTTCATAGCTTTGTGTTATTTATTCTTGCACATTGTAGTGCATTTTCAGACCTTTTGGTGTCATATTAAATACATTTTGTGAATTTTGGTTGCTGCAGCTTCTTTAAAAACCTACCTTTATCTGATTATACCAGAGGTTGACCAATTCATTGGTTTGACTTTGACAAATATTTTACAAATGTTGCAAGCTGATATTGAAAAGGAAACTGGCTTTGATACTGGCCCTGAGTGTGCAGACCCTGGCAGTGGGGTCATATATCTTAATTTTGATTGAAGACTCTTACTTAAGTTGAGGTCTGTAGCTGAGATAATTTCTTTAAATGTAAGTGAAAGTTAACTTTGTATAAGATATGAATATTGTTGGATAAACTACATTATCAGTGTATTTGAATGTTAAGTTCAAGTAATGCTCTGCTGAAATGCGTGTCTGTTTTGCTAGTGTAACACTTGCTACTTAACTCTAATCTTGATCGTTACAGTGAGCATCCTTTTAAACAGTTAGCACCACAGCTCTAAAAGAGTGCATCACAACCACAAAAAAGTATAGCAGTTGAAAACACAGTATCTGTTGGTGGGCAAGTGTAGGCTGCATAAGCTAATCTTGTCTCAAAAACAGACTAAATGTTTCAGTATTGATGTATGCATGTTGGGTTTCAAAAAAACAACTGATTGCTGACACTGCACACATATATATTTTTTTATCTGATAAATGCATAAGGGTGCCAAATCAAACTCTTCCTTCAGACTTAATCCTTGTGAAAAGCTTTTGATGATATTCATGTGAGTTTGTTAGAGCATAAACGGCACTGCAGTTACCTTTATTAACACACGTTAAGTCCTTCCTAACCTAGAAATATTTTGCTTTCTATTTTTGTTATTTCCTATCACTAGGGAGATGTTGGATCTTCTCGTGCCTCAACGTTATGCGACTTCCTTTCATGAAGAAGTTTAACATAGAAGAATTTGAGTTTAGTCAGTCATATCTCTTTTTCTGGGACAAGGTAAGACCTAAACCTTCTGTTCCCTGGTCCTCAATATGCATTTTCATACTTCATACATGGCCCTAATCCTGAGTGTGTTCATGTGTTGGTATTTGGCATTGATAGTTAAATGTTGTTTTGAGTTCATCTTAATGTTTAACTTAACTCCACCAAAGGTGGTTCTCTTTTTACCAGAATTAGATTAACAGGATAACTTAAAAATATGATGGACTTTGATGGATTTGGATGGAATTTTCAGAAGAGATTCGAAATGACCAAATAAAATATTGAGACTTTTCTGTTGATCCAAACCAATGTCGGGATCCATCAGATTATTTTAAGAATTCTTCACCAATGCAAGATAGGAGCAATTTCAACGTTTTCAAATAATGCATGAATGTTCAGCCTTGGCAAAGGTTTTTGTTTGTACTGCTATTGTTTAATACATTTATTTACATGTAATAGATGTGCACTGGTACAGTGTTATTATGCTGCACTCTACTATTATACACTCATTGTCTGCCTAAAACCCCCTTTGTGTGTTGCAGTCAGGGCCATTCCAGGGCTGACGCCACAGTGACACCTATCCAAATGTTTATATTTTTGGCTCTGTGTCCTGTCCTTTTCTTCTGCATATTTACACAATTGGTTGTGCCTCTGTGACCACCTATCTCTGCTACAAGTGCCCCTGTGACAACGCATTATGTAATAATGTTAGAAATAATAAGACATTTTCAAGTTATGTAATAATGCAGCAGTATTTTGTAATAACACACTTGATCGCACTATACAGTATACTAAGATTTGCCGCATTTTGTAGTGAGATACTATATGTGGTGGTGGTTATTACAAAATAAAAGGGTAGATTGACCAGTAGGTTGTGCTCCAGGTGTTTGGAGCAGTCTACTACTATCCCACTCTTTTGTCGCCCCTGTCTTTACTTTTGAGACACTTACTGCCATCAAATTCACATTAAGCATATATTCTCAAAAATCAATGAACTTCATGGGGTCAAACACTTATTCAATATTATCTTTGTATTTTTTTCAATATCTTCTATGTCTGAAAGGAGTAGTAAATGATTGCATTCCCTTTTATGTTATATACAGTGTCCCGATTTTCGGGGGTTTCAGGTTTATAATTTAAGACTGTCCAAATCCTCCCTAACGCCGTCTTATTTATTTTTATTGCTCTCAGATTTTACCAGGTAAAATGTGCAGTCTGATGGCAGTTGGAATGAAGGAGCCCCCCAGCCGCTTTGAGGCTGGATGAGTCTGTGGCTTAAAGCGCTCCAGTTTCCGCAGCTCTGCTTCTAGAGGATGAGAGGGATTGTCCATGATAACATTCAGCTTTCCTCCCATCCTCTGCTCAGTCACTACCTCCACACTGTCCAGTTCCACCCCCACCATGGAGCTGACTTTCCTCACAAGCTTGTTCAGTTTGTTTACACCACCGTTCCCAATGCCACCTCCCCAACACACAGCAGCAAAGAAGTTGACACTGGCCACTACAGAGTGGTAGAACATCCATAGCAGCCTGGTGTCCACGTTGAAAGACCTGAGCCTCCTCAGGAAGAACAGTTTGCTCTCACCTTTCCTGTCGAGGGCCTCAGTGTTGTTTGACTAGTCCAGTTTGTTATTTAGGTGCACCCCGAAGCACTTGAAGGTGTCCACCATCTCCACCCCGTTTATGAAAACAGGTGTTGGGTGTCTCTTCCTTCGTTGGATGTTCGCTACCAGCTCTTTGGTTTTCCCAATGCTGAGCTGCAGGTGGTTCCTGTCACACCATCCCACAATGTTCTTGAGTAGGTCTCTGTACTCATCCTCCTTGTCTGTAATGCAGCCAACAATGGAGGAGTCATCTGAGAACTTCTGCCGGTGACATATCCTAGAGTTGAAGCAGAAGTCGGAGGTGTAAAGGGTGAACAAGAATGGTGACAGTACTGTACCTTGAGTGTTCCAGTGCTGCTTGTCATCACATCTGAAAAGCAGCCTTGCAGCCTGACATACTGCGGCCTGTCTGTGAGGTAGTCTGTTATGCATGCCACCAGATCCTGGTCCACTTGCATCACCGAGAGCTTCTCAGCCAGACAGACTGGCTGTACGGTGTCAAAAGCACTGGAGAACTCAAAACACATAACCCCCACTGTGCTTTACAGCCTATCCAGGTGCGTGTAAGCTCTGTGAGGCAGGTGGATGATGGCATCCACCATGCCGATGCCAGCATGATACACAAACGGCAGCGGGTCCAGGCAATCGCGTACCAGGGGCTTGAGGTGTTGCAGGACAAGTCTCTCAAAAGGTTTTTGTGACGTGTGACCTTAAAGCCAAAGTCAGTCATTTAGAGTACTGGGACGACACTACTTGGGAACTGGGACTATACAGGATGTATTACAGATTGTGGGCACCTTTTTCAGCCAGGGAGAGGTAAAAAACGTGTGTGAAGACTCCTGCCAGCTGCTCTGCACACACACTGAGTACCCGTGGGTTGATGTCGTCTGGTCCCCTGGCCTTATTCGTCCTGGTCCTAGTGAACTGTCGTTTCACTGCCGTTTGTATGATTAAGGCGCCCTTACTTTTTTGTGTTTACTCACAAAGTCTTGTTTCTTTTTTATTTTATAGGTTGAGCGTTGCTACTACTTCCTCAGTGCCTGTGTGGATACAGCACAGCGTAAGGAGCTGGTAGACGGACGCCTGGTCCAATTCCTGCTTTCGAATCCAACTAATGATGGAGGACAGTGGGACATGCTAGTTAACCTCATTGGTTGGTCCTCATAATGGCATAATTCCATCCACAAAAAGTTTCTGTAGAACAATTGAGTTAGTTTTCTTTTTTTGTTTTTTTTCAACTTATTTGGTATTTAGTTATTAAGAATATGTACTTTATATTATGAGAGCTATCTGACTGGATTAGAAAATTGTTTTTAAATGGGTTTTATTCCTGTCCATAGAAAAGTACGGTGTCATCCCAAAGAAATGCTTTCCAGAGTCACACAGCTCAGAGGCCTCACGCAGAATGAATGACATCCTTAATCATAAAGTATGTTTGCACATTACCATTAGCATTTCAAACTAATCGACTTTATGTACCAACCTGTGTTGACTATTGTTCCTTTTTTCTGTTTGTTTTTTTTTTTTTTGTTACAGCTAAGAGAATACTGCCTAAGACTGAGGAACATGGTTGCCAGTGATGCTACTAAACCTGAACTTAGTGATGCTATGGATACTATGATGGAAGAGGTGAGACACAATATGATACATTTTCAAACCTATGTTGTACATGAGGATTTGCCAACTTAATGAAGTTCTTTCTAGGTGACTTTGGTATTCTTGACTCAAAGCCCATACTAACAATAAAGAAAGAAAGGGGTACAATGTAAAACTTAGAAAACAAACTGTCTACCGACATTTGTTTTACAAAGTATTCCGTGACTTTTGCACATGTCCCAACTTGTTGAAAATGGAGTTCAAAAGTATAATACGTAAGTTATTTTATTACGTTTAAGTAGTAAAGTAAAAATGAAAAAATCAATGAAACAACAGCTAGTCCTTAATTTCATACAGGGGTTAAGATCTTTTAGACTGCATTTCGTTAATCTCAAAGTCATTCCACTGTAAATACATAACATGATGACTCCGTGTTATTGCCTTGCGCATGAATTGCATCTTGTTTAAAATTGGAAGAAATAGTGAATTTTGCTCTGCACTGAGTTACTCTCTCCTAACATGTGACGGAGTTAAAAGCAATTTGCTGCGGTTAAGTATTGTTTACTATTATTACTGTTACTTTACTACTATTGGAGCTTGGTTCACACTTACAGTGTATTAGTGAGTTTAAAATCCTTGAATATGATTTTGAAATTGTATCAATCCACACATGCGGAACCATCCATCCATCCTTCCATTTTCTACCAGTTATCCTGTTAGGGGTCGCGGGGGCGGGATCCTATCCCAGCATTATCGGGCGAAGGCGAGGTACACCCTGGACAAGTCGGCAGTTCACTGCAGGGCTGACATATAGAAACAATCAACCATTCACACTCACGTTCACACTTACCATCAATTTTAAAGTGACCAAATAGCCTAACCCCTTGTTTGCATGATATTTGACTGTGGGAGACACTGTGGAAAAAAGGCCAAAGTTTAAACAAACTCAGGTTAATTAAAAAATCATAATTAAAAAAGGTTTGTATTCTTCACAGTAAACTAGAGCTGAGATGACGAGATTAATGTTGCAAACTTACTAAGGGTAGCATTTATGACCAAGCTGTTGTATTTAAGGTGGCCTCTCAGTGTTTACTGAAAAATGACAGCAATTTTTTAGAGGCTGTATCTTGGGTAACTTGGTAACATTCATTCATTTTACCAGGAGAGGGCACTGTCAGATAATACATCAGCGAGGGTAGCACCCTCTAGGTGGTTTGTCTGCATATGATCAGCGTGTCAACATTATGGCATTAAAATAGGAGAGGTACATTTTTAAGAACCTTTAGAATCACTTATTCAACAAACAATTTTATAATATTTATGCCATTAGGATTTAATCTCTAAATTACTCCATTCGACATACTGTACATGTACTGTAATAACACAATTGGCACGACTGCATAGACATATCATCAGCTTACTTTTGAGATGTCTGTTACAGGTAGAAATCTGTCTTGCATTTTTGTTTTGTTTTTTCCATTTTATGACTTTTAGATAGGTAGCAAGTATATAATCTGCCTTAGCTGTCAACAGATATTTATTTTAATGATATATTCTATGTTAAACCCTTGTTAAAGGAAAGGAATGGATGGTTATATCTGCTAAAAATGTTTAAAGCATGTAATATTGGACAATTTGCCTCCAAACCGAAAAGATAAAGTTAGCATGTCACTGTACAACCCCATTTGCAAAATAGCCGCAAAGCTCTGTAAAACATTAAACTTAATATGACAATTTACAAATCTTTTTGGCATTCAATTTGAATGAAATAGTTAAAAGGCATTATATGGCAGGGAGATATTAAAAGAAAATGTTAATCAAGGGCAACAAAAGACTGGGAAATTTGTGGAATGCTTAAAATCACCTGATTGGGACATCCTATGGGCAAAGAGGTTAACTGGTAACAGGAGGTGATAACTTAAGACGGACTATGAAAGGGACATTTTGAAAGGGACATTTTGAAAGTGCTTAGTTCCTCATGGAGGGGTCTTCCCAACTTCATAAAAACTGTGCAGGCAAAAAGTTTGAAAAAATCCTTCCTCAATGAGCAGTTACAAGAAATTTGGGGATTTCACCATCTCCAACACAGTGAATTTTGTCTTTAAAAAAAGTAAACTCCTTCTCCTCATTTTCCTCCTTCTGATTCGCTATAAAATACCATCAATCAACAGGTGCATTTCTATGTTTTCCTATTCTAGTTCTATTTCTATGTATGCATTTGCATTGACCATCTATGGTTGAATGTGGATGGAATATGAGGCAAATTCATGGGTGCACATTACCAAGTTGATTTGGGATTTGTTAAAGGAAATTGTGCACCTTTGTATATGCACATGATTTTGTAAATCTGTAAGTTTTTTATGCACGTGCCATTTTTGGCTTTAATGCGAACACTTTTTGTAAAGCTCTTATGCAGAGTTTTCTGAATGAAATCCCAAATGTGTCCCCCATTGAAAACGAGTTATGCATTAAGCACAATGTACGAAGGGGATCTCATACTGTCAAGCAATTTAAGTCATATATTAAGCAAGAAAGGGAGCAGAACTGTTTGGTGTTTAAGAATGCAGCAAATTTTCTGTGTGTTAATTTATGAGGGGCTCTTCAGTCAATCAACTTCACATTGAGAAGATTCCTCACAGAACACGTGTCTGTGAGTGAGCAGCCTTTGTTATCGGTGGTTAAATTGCTTTGTGCAGCAAGCTGCTTGCTTGTTTAAACAGTTGCCTGTATCTCACAATGCCTGCATGGATGCCTAGCCATCACCACGCACACGTGGATGAGCATGTGTTGCGCAACAGAAAAACACTGATCTTCTGCACTGCATAAAAGGGTGGTTGTTTGTCCACCTGGAAGTGGTTTGTTTTATGAACAAAAAAACCCCACTTTGTTACGACCACAGTTGACAAAAGATTTGGTCACATTAACAAAATGATCAGCAAAACCAGAGAAATTGTTTCAAAGACATTGTTACACATACATCTGACTCACATAACTCCTGAAGCTTTAATTCTTTATTGCATGCATGCACTGCAATGCAAAATGTTGTTTTTCACTGTTTTATTTAAACCTTTACCTCAAGATATTGACCTACTTTTATAGTTAAGCAACTAATTAATTGATGGAACCAATAAAAACAACAATTTCTAAGGAAAATACCCGCATCCCAAGTACAACACACACCACCCCACATGTCATGTACTGCCCCTTGCTCCAATAAGAAGTGTTGTGCTGTAGAGCACTGTATGTAGTCACGTAGATGAGCTATATCATGAAATTGGCCAAAGTACAGCAGTGTACTCAATATTTGAATTTTATAATAGTTTGATATTATCAATCAAAATCTAAAATGACTTTTATAATATATATATGTTTATAAGCTGGTATCTTAAACAAGATTTAGAGTTGGCTCAACAGTGCTTTTAGTGAACATATCACCCTCTGTTAATGATGAAGGATATAGTAAATTCTATGAATTAAATCTTACATCTTTTTGCATAGCAGATAATGTTGGTTATTTAAGTTAGTTTTTTGTTTTTTGTTTTTTTTTTTTTTCAATTATCTGTGTGGCTTTAAAAGCAAGGGACAAAAAATAGCATGAATTGACAACTGCTCATTTGTTGGGAGGCAACATGTGCCAGTTATTCCACTGTATTAGAGAAAACTTCAACCATAGCAACCTTTGCTTGGTTAATAGTAGAAGCGCAGAGTTAATGACTACAGGTTTCCTGGGGAATAAAATAAAAGTCTTATAAATACAAGCTAAAATTATGACCTCTGAAGTGTGCGCACAGACGCAAACAAATTAATTCAAACAGACAGAATAAAACATAGGGCCTCAATAATGCACTAAAATTTTATTCAAGAAAAAAAGTAATTCTGCCCTTAGTCCTTTTCTTAATAAAGCACAATTTATTAAGTTCGAAATGATTATATAAACTTTGAGGTTAGGCTGAACCTAAAGGTAGGACGAACTCTGTCACTTGTTTAGTTAATTAAATTAATCTAATGTTTCCCTTCATAAGAATGTCAACACATGCATACACCGGTATAACTGTGATATACATCAGTGAACTATTAATGCCGTAGCAGAGTGTAGCATGGCTCTTTAAATGACATGAGTAGTCAATATTTCTCATCCTCCAGAGACATAGCAGCTGAATATCAAGGCAGATAAATTTTATTTTTTGGCTGACATTTCTTGTCATTTTGCTATTCTTGCTGTAGGGTTGCTTTAGCTGCACTGTCTCTGCTACCGACAGTTCATTGAGTGGTACCTGAGCTCGAAAACATTCCTCAGTCATGGTGTTAAATGGGATTTCCCTCAAACAGATGTTAATAAATAGCGCATTTATGTTTTCTTTCAGACAAAATATAAAAAAATATAAGAAAAAATAGAGAATAGAGTCAGTGTTGCATATGTCCATATTTATTTTTGGCTTTTGCGGTGCTCCTTAGCAGAACACATTTAGGTGCTGTTTGTATGTAGAAGGTTTACACACTAACAGTGTTAACACAGTGTGTGCTCAACCACTTCATTATCGACTATGTGTCACCGTCATGTTTAGGGACACATAAGCCGTGTGTGTTTATCTGTCTGTGTAGTCCTATGTAGCAAGTCATATTGAGTACTCAAAAGTTCGAAACTGGTGTTTTTCTCCATGAGTTTTTGCATCTATGTGTGCACGTGTTTCTCAAATGATGAAAGTGCTGTGTCGGTCCTACTTTAGTGTGCATGGAGGTGATGCCATCCACGCCCGCAGTGTGGTGGCTGTGAGTTTGCCCTGGTCTTCATCACACTAGCCCCCCACACACTCCCTTGACAGTCAACTGGGGTCAATGTCTCTGTTTCCACTTAATGTAACTAGGGATATAGTCAATTTAATTGGATCCCCTTCGAATGTCAAGACTCTGTTCTTTTTGTCAACACTCGTGAGCATAAGACTTAAAACCAAAAACAACAAATCTGTAATGGTAGTGTGTGTAGACTATTTTAAGCTGCACTAGTCCTGTGCATCATATTGTCTCGCTACAGAAGCTGATGTGATGACAGTATCCATATGCTGTGTTACTGAGGCAGAGAAAATTAGTTTAAGTTCCAAAGCCAGCTTTTCTGTTTCATGTTGTATCTGGTGTGTGTCCTTGCTCTTCTGCTGTCACTTACATAAACAAGCAGGCAATGCACGTGTGCACACACAAGAGACATTTACTAATAATTCTATATGCACATACATTTTTAACGAATAAATAATATCCCTAGTATTTTTATCATCATACTATAACTTCTCCATGTTTCATTTGAACGTGGAATCAGAACAACCATGCCCTTCTCTGGTCTTGGTTGTGAATACCCAGAGACTTAGTCTTCTAAACAAGACTAAATGATGAGACCACCATCAAATCGTAGAGAAATTATCTTGCTCCTGCTTGGAGGATAAACACTGCTGGCTTTTGCCTTGTTTGATTTGTTGCTCAATGTGGGTGGCTTCCTGCGTATGTCTGTGCAACCTTGCCAGTTCAGAGATATCCAATCACATTTTTTGTATTTCTTTGCACCGTTGTTAGACTCTAACAATGACCACATGTGTTGCATGTTTAGAAAACATGGAAGTTTAATCAAAACCTTGTTCATTTCTATCCAAATTGTTTGCATGGTGTCATTTGCTTTCACTCAAACTCCAAATTATAGACAATAGATATAAATTTACCTCTGAGTAGCAATGAGGCCATTATTTTAACTCAGTTCGGCATGAGCTGGTTGAGAGCCAGCTTCAGACCTTAACTACATTCCCATAAATCCTCAAGTAATTTAGCTTGGGTCCTGTGGTATCACTACCAACCCCTTTCTGGGCCCTGCTCATGTATTGAGCCACATGCCTACTCATCTTGGCAGCAATGATGCCTGATAGGAGCTTCCGCGCTGTGCAGAGGCAGGTAATTGGGCGGTAGTTGGACGGAATGGTTCCTTTCTTGTGGTCCTTTGTGATCAGGACTGTCCGAACTTGGGTCAACCACTCATCATGTGTCATATCTTTTAGCAGTTGGTTCATCTGAGCTGCCAGGGTGTTCATGGAGTGTAGTTAGCTTCTTTAGCCGGTAGCTGTGGATCATGTCAGGGCCTGGTGGTGTCCAACTCTTA
>KV751336.1:5062325-5075634 GCA_001698575.1 Mola mola
CTGCCATTGTAATATTTACTGGGTCCTGTTCTGGGAGGTGGCTGTGGGCCTCAAGTCCACCAACCACTGAGCATTGGTGTTATCTGATGCCTCTTTTTCCCATATGCTCTTACAGTACAGTACAGTTCAGTCTCATCCATGGGTAGGTCTTTCCTCATCTTGTTAGCCTCTGTTTGGCAGTCTCCAGTTCCTCCGTTATGGATAACTTCCTTACTTTTTTGGTACTTTGGTGGTCTGGCCCCTCTCCAGCTATAACAGTTGGCTAACTTCTCTCCGTGTTGCCTTGATCTTAGCCTCCAACCTCCTTCTTCATAATGGCTCCCATTCAACTTGTAGCCAAGGATCTGTAGGATTATTGTTGCTGTTTCTTGTATCAGCTTGTGGGTCTTAATGATGGTCATGGTATGGATAGCATGTAGTCCATATAACATGCACATCCTGTAGCAGACCTTCTGAGGGTATTCTGCCACTGAGCCTTGGTAATGGTTCCTGGGGTTCCAGGTATCCATGTTAGCCATCATCTACCTTCTCAGGTCAGCTGCCCTTGTGCTAATGTCTTCCAAGCGTCCGAGCAGGTATGGCTCTCTCAGTCACAATTGCACTCATATCCGTGGTATGGCTGGTAACATTAAGGACCTTGACAAAGGGCCCAACTGGATTCTTGTCATGCCCCTTGACCAGGGTTCAAATCCAGGTCAAGGGATGTCTCCTATACCAAAGTAAGTGGTGTTAACCAATGAGCTATCTAGCTCTTATATATATCAAACAGATAGTTCAAGAAAGAATGGCGGCTGCACAGTTCCACATAATCGCAAAAAACTAGAGGGCTCTGCTCAGGCTTATTGACTTGGTCTGCTTAGTGTATGTGATACTGTCACTCCAAACCCAGATGATTTGTTTGTTTGGATGGTGTCAAACTCATAAACAGAGGGATGCGAGCCAGCCAACACTGGATCACAGATGCTATCAAACAGATCTGTGGTTAGCCCCAGTGGCGTGTGGTTGGTCAGCTCATTGTATATAGCAAGACATGCTAGCTTGTAATGTCAAAAACTGATCTTAGGTGGACTCAGCTCAGTACTGGTGAGCTGAAGAGGTAGATGCCTGTTACCAAACTTCATCTAAATCAATTATAGCAGATTCCTCCTGAAACCTGTTAATCGTTTAGATTTTTGGAATATTAACACATAAATGAGATGGCTCTCAAAGTTACTATCCAAACATGAGTAAAATTTATGTTTCAAGTTTATGAGTAACAGCAGTTAGCCTCTCTGTATCCCTCTCACCCTTTTTTCTGTCTCCCTCTTTCTCTGTTACTCATGTGCTTCTGTCAGTCAGGCAGCAGGTGTTTCAATATTGATACTGCTCTGAAGAAAATGCTTACAGTATGTCTTGAGGCATCTGTAGGAAAAAATATAAAGTGAGTGGAAAAGGTTGAAGTTACAAGGGAGAGCAGGAGACTTGTTCTTGGAAGAGAACGCTAATAAAGGAGGAATTAGGAGAAAAGCATGGAGGCCAAGAGGCTACAAAGATATCTCGTCAATGTGCTGGGGGCATCTGGCCAACCATAAACCAGAGGAAGGCAAGAGGTTGGACACCAGGGCATGTCGTTTTGACGGCTGTTCAAATGTAGCTCAAATAAAGTAGTTGAATTAGGAGAAGAAGGTTTGAGCAGTTGCCTTTGTTGACTCTGCACATTTGTTTATTTTTCTGTATCTTTGTACCTACCTCATGCATTTATGTGAAGAAGAAGAGGGTTGCTTTGTATAAATTGAGCTTAGATTTATTCTTTTTTTGTTTCTTTTCTTTGCACAAGCATATTTGGGTGAAAAGTGGGCTTAGTGGGCCTGGTGTCTCCAAAGTATATGGCAAGATTATCATTTTTATGTAGGGGTATTTAATGTGTTGACTAAGTATGGGGAATATGCTGCCATGGCTCCTATATTTCTCCAGGCTGAAGCAAAAATAATCCCTCTGTCGGCTCTATATTCAGCTAGACAGAGGTTGAATTTGTCTAGAGCAGTAGTAGTACTAAGATCAATAAATTACTGTGTTAAATTTTATAGGATATTTGTCCTTCGTAACACCAATAGTAGAAACAGCAAGAGTAAAGTGTCACCATTCAACCACGCAAATTGAGCAATTGCACTGTAGCTCACATTGAGCTGTAAAGCAGCTATGTGTGTCAGCCTTTTTGTCAAACCAATTAATCACTCATGTCACATGTCTTATTTGCTGTCAGTGATGGACTGTATAGCATTATAATTTCTTTGCCCCATTTTTAATAGTGTTTGATAGGGAATTCCTCTACTGAGTCTCAGAAGAGGACAACTGAAATGAAAAGGAAAAAAGTGAACATTTCTGAGGTGACAATATCAGAGGTCTAGAAGGGCCCACAGTTCAAACAATTGATTTTACCCACAGGAATTCAAGTCTGAACTTCAACATCAGAGTCACACACAGAGGGAGGAGTAAAGGGTATTGATTACAAAAGGGGAAAGTGAAGAGATAATTGGAGAACAGATGAGAGTGGGCTAGGGAAAATGTATAGAAAATTGAGAGACCCAGGCACTGCTAGATGAGTGTATGCAAAGATAGACATGGGGCTAGAGGGATTTGATGAGTGAACATTACGAAAAAGATGAAAAGTAAATTTACAAACTTGTACAAACTCCCTAAAACCAAGGAAGTACACTTTTTTTTTTTTTTTTTTTGTTTTTTTGTTTGTTTTTTAATTGGATAGAGTAAATGCATTTAAACTGCAGTCTTGTGTATATGGTACAATTCTTACACATACCAATTACTCTTCTCTGGCTTTGTTAAAATAGAGATACTATCTGAACTCTGAAATGTGTTTTCATATGTTTTGATGCAATGATTGACTGTCTGCAAATGTTAAATATGTTTAACACAGATTACATTAGTTTTCAAGCCAGCAAATTAGTAGAGCTGTTCAAACTGTGTGTGCTGTGTAGGTGTTTCGGGTGGCCAGTGTTTGTCTTGGCAGCCCTCCTGAGACCATATGCTGGGAATACAGGGATAAGGACAAGAACTTCCATCGCATGGGCCCCCTCACCCCCCAGGACTTTTACAGGGAGCATGTCAAACCTCTATACAACATTCAAGACAAAGTATGTAGCACATTAGAATTAAACATTCAGCACAAATTGGGCCTACAGTCAATCCTGTGCAGAGCCTAATTTTTTACTGCCCAGTCAGAAATTATACAGGTTTTGAGTTTATATTATAATTCTGTATTTATAGGTCTGCCTTGTGAATGACCCTCGTCCCCAGAATCCTTATGGTAAACTGTACAGTGTTGAGTTTCTTGGTAACATGGTTGGGGGCCGCAGAACACTGTACAACAATCAACCAATCCAGCTACTTCAAAGGGCTGCAGCCGAGTCCATCAAGGAGGGAGAGGTAGGTTCAAGTGGGCACAACTGTAGACCCAAGGTATGTACATTAAAAAGTGTCCCCATGATAGAACTCAATTGCTGTTTTTTTTCCTCCTCCTTCTCAGGCTGTGTGGTTTGGTTGTGATGTTGGGAAACATTTCCATGGCAAGCTGGGCATTAATGACATGAATGTGTGAGTATAATTCACCGACTCCAGTAGGGCTGTAAAAGCTGGATTTTCATTTGTTGCATACTATATCAAGATATAGCATAGGTATATATCCAGAAATCCATGAGATCTGAAGGTGGTGAGATTTTCAGCATTTCTCAATATTTTCTTAACTATGAGTCCAATTGACATGCTAAAAGAGAGAATTCAAATCTGACAGATAGTTTGGACAGATGCTTTGGGGCACTGATAAAGCAGTTTGATCCAAGGTATAAGAGGCCAAAATTATAGTAATGTAGTTTCACCAGGTAGCACCATTCTACTTGATTCAAACAGCTCATCTAATCTGCGGCGGCTGTGGCTCAAATGGTAGAGCGGTCGTCCAGTGATCGGAAGGTTGCTGGTTTCTCTCCCAGACCCTGCATGTCAAAGTGTCTTTGAGCAAGATACTGAACCCCAAATTGCTCCTGATGCTGCGTCTTCAGTGTATGAGTGCGTGATTGGGTGAATGCAAAAACCTGTTGCGTAAAAGGGCTTCAAGTGGTCAACAATGACTAGAAAAGTGCTATTAAAATACAGGACATTTACTACCACCATGGGGGAGATGTTATTATGAGTAAATGATATTACATTACAAAATCTCCATAAGTCATCCATAGATAAACTACCTTGCATGACCTCTGTCTTCTCTTGTTGTAAAAGACCCTGTATGATTTTTTTTTCCTTGGACAAGCACCTTTGCAGTTATCTCATAATGAGGGGTCAGGAGTGAAACAGGTCTTATCGACACGGAGTAACAGATCTTCATCTTGCTTAAGAAAATAATGATGACCAATGTGAGGATATTAGGTCATACTTTAAAGTCAACCTGAAATGAAAAACTGTTATTTTAACCCATTTAGATCACAGCATTGATCATACTGTCGCTGTTGAATGATATCTATCCCAAAAAATGACAAAACACATTCCTTTCTATTGTAATATTCAAATCCGATATAATTTTCTTCCGGTAAAACCACGTCAATACAATACATTATTGTTAACTAGCCAATTTTAACTAATAATGTCACGGCATCCAGCTGTTGATCAATTTTCAATGTTTAGTAGAGTTCAGCAGAGTTTAGTGCTGCTAACTCTGTTGTTGCAGTTACCTAACTATCTAGATTCATCCCAACCTTAGGTCACGCCTTATGTCTTGTGATTGGTTCGTTCCCATTTCATTAGGAAATACATCATGGCACGGCAGTTATATACTCTCCAATGTCTGTTTCAGGTGGACTTTAATTGTAAGAGCTGAACTCATATGTGTAAATAGATTCTGATTATCTGAAAGGAAGCATCTGTAAAACTGGGGCAAACCATCACTTCCAGGAGAGTTCCCATTTTGTAACTGGACAATAGCTTTGCCTTTTCAGGTTTGCCTGCCAATTATTTCTATCTCAATCAATTCCTTTTTTTTTTTTTTTATGTTTTTGATATTGTAAGGAAAGCTATGTTGTTTTAGTTAAGAGCACATGTTTTCTATGGTACTAGTATTCTTGGAACAGTTCTTGATGAAATACAAAAGTTGTATTGATAAATGCTGATTCCATCGTATTAATGTAAGATTCTGAAATTCTGGGTAAATAAGTGTAGCTATACTATTATCGGAGTGTTTAGTAGGAAGCAACTGGACTTCTTATCTTGTTTGAAGACGTTTCACCTCTCATCCGAAAGGCTTCTTTAGTTCTGAGGGTCAGTGCGGGAAACCCAGGTATTTAACCCCGAGTGGGTGGAGACAATCACCAACAAAGAGGACGCTGTCTTAAGGTCTCGAATTTTATGTTTATGTAAGATTCTTCTGAATTTTTCTGATAGATCTGCCACATATGGGATAACCACGTTTTTCCGTTTTTCACTTTCTGCCTCGGGTGGTTCTTTGTGGCGCATTTTGGACGATTTGACAAAGGTCCACTTAGGGTAGCCGCATGTCTGGAGTGCTGTCTTGATGTGTGTCAATTCCTTTTGTTTTCCCTCTGTGCTTGAGGGAACCTTCTGGGCCCAGTCTTGTAGTGTCCGGATTACCCCCGTTTGTTCTCCAGTGGGTGGTGGGAGTCAAACAAGAGGTACTGGTCTGTGTGTGTGGGCTTCCTGTACACCTCGATGCTGAGGATACCATCCAGGAAGGGCAAACTGTTATCCCTCGTATCCTCCCTGGTGAACTTAGTGTTCTTGTCCACTGCATTTATGTGTCGAGTGAAAGCCTCCAATTCTTGAGCTTTGATTTTGACCCATGTGTCATCCACATATCTGAACCAGGGGCTGGGAGTTGTTCCTTTTTCTGCTGATATCCAATATTCTGATATTGTCCAAATCTTAATTTACAATTCGGGATATCGCCCGATACCGATATATGCAGGCTTTTTACGGCAAAACTGTTAGGTATCATCATAAAAAAATTTCCTGTTGTGGAATGAACATATTATACCTTATTTTATTGCGATGCCACACTGGATGCATATATAAATGCAACATGGCTTTCCAAATGTAAGCATTGTTTGTAAAAATAAGAGAACAATTTCAACTTGAATTTATTGAAAAAAGTGCCAATATGGCACTGCCATATTGGCACATTATTTTTTTAATGTGCATTATTTTGAACATTTTGCCTCAAACAACACTACAGCTAGGGCAAGTTTGACTTCTTCACAAATAGTAGACAACATCAAAATAAGAGACACATATCTTCAGTCCCAAGTAGTAAACAATAAACATTGTCTTATGTCCATGTTCAATGAATGAGCCTGACAACTAACTGGCTGTAACTGGCCATAACTTCGCAAATAATACAATCAATAAATTATAAACTCAAACTCAACACGCTCACCTGGCTAAGTCTTGAAGACCAGATATCTGTAGTGAAGCTAATGGATACAGCACCAGAAATTTGCTTCTCGACATGGCATAACGTGGCTTGAGGAACTCCACAAGTTCGGTGAATCTGGCATTTTGAATGATAGAAAAAGGCTGGTTATCTTCAGAGTGATGGCTTTCCGCCTGGGGTGGTCCTTGTCGTTCTTTTGTTTTTTCTCAGTTGACTCTTTAAGTGACAACTTTGTGTTTTGTTTTTTTTTTTGCTTCATTGGATTCTGTTGCTTCTTTTTATCAATTTGCTGCACAAATGTAATGTGTAACTCCGCATGATTCTTCTTGAGGTGGGTGTTCAAATTGGTAAGACGCCCTGTTTCCTCCTCGCATAACCGACACTTTGCAATCATTGCAAATTTAATATCCGTAGGACACACTTGCAAATAATTCCAAACCACAGACATGACGTCATGCACCGGGCGAGCAAGCTTGTTAACCATGGCTAGCGGCCCAGGAGTCCAGCGTGTTATGCGACATTAAGTGCGCAATGGACAATGTCCCATGCTGTGTTCATGCAGGCTCAGAAGTGCTGAAGCCTACAGAACAAACATTGGTTATAAAAACTGATACTTCCCGATATTACATTTTTAAGTTAATATCAACCAATAATATCAGAGGGCCGATAATATTGGACATCCCTAGATAATACTGATATGACATGCATAAGTAGGCTGGAGTTAACATGACCCCATCACCAACATTGCCATTTATTTTAAAGTTTCCCTCCTGATTCACCTGCATCTCACTACAGGTGGGTTTTATGTAGGCTTTTATCAATGTTTTATAGATCCTTCAGTCAGTCAGCCTCCATCATATGCTAATAGATTAGAATTACAATGAGGTTCAGACTTATGGAGCTTCATTTCTACACTCATGCTCAAGAAAGGAAAGAAAAGAAGAGCTGTATATTAGTCCTCACTGAATCTGAAGACTTGGGAAGGTTTTGCTTTAGGCATTTGATGATATCTTTTGAAATCTGCCCTTTTCTCTTTAAATGAACAGTAAGTGAATCATTGACAAGGTTTCAAAGTGCAACCACTACACTACATTACAAAAGTTTGGGTACAGGGATCATTTTCTAAGCTGGATTATTATAGGGTTCACCCAGTGCTTTTGTTAGAACAAATGATCAAACTTGTCCAAGCTTCCCTCTCAAAAGGGGCACCAGGCAGGGTTGTCCACTCTACCTCTCCCTTTTTGCCATATTTATTGAGCCACTTGCAGCTGCAATTTGGCAAAACAATAATATTAGAGGAATTTAAACCGCAACTGTTAACCATAAGATAAGTGTTTATGTTGATGATGTATTACTTTTCCTTCAAAGTGCAGAAATATCTCTTTTAGAGACAATAACGGTCATAAATATATTCTCAAGTATTTCAGAATACTCTACTAATTGGAACAGAACAGTTGTTTTACCTATTAATTCGGAATTTCAGAGTACGTCAACTGTCCCGCTACAATCAAGGAACATTAATTACCTAGGTATAAATATCCCTGCCATGCTGAAGACCTGACACCGCTAAATCATATTCCCCTAATCAAAACAATCGAGGATGATCTCACTTGATGGAGGAGTCTACCCATATCACTTATGTGAAGAGTAGCAACAGAAAAAAATGGTCAGTCCAAAATTTTGTCAATGCTCTCAACCCAACCTCCCCTGGCCTGGTTCAAATCATTAGGCTCTAGCATCTCCATATTTCTATGGAAAACTAAACCACCACGTTTTCTTTTAGTTTTCTGCCACTGGTCCAGGTCCGGTTTGCGGGGGCAACAGTTTGAGCAGGGAGATCCAGACGTTCCTCTCCCTGGCCACTTCCATCAACTCCTCCGGGGAGACACCAAGACGTTCCCAAGCCAGCCGAGAGATATGATCTCTCCAGCGTGTCCTTGGTCTGCCCCGGGGTCTCCTCTCGATGGGCATGCCCAAAACACCTCCCCTGGGACACATCCAGGAGGCATCCTGACCAGATGCCCGAATCACCTCAACTGGCTTCTCTTAACACGGAGGAGCAGTGGCTCTACTCTGAGTTCCTCCTGGATGTCTGAGCTCCTCACCCTATCTCTAAGGCTGAGACCAACCTCCCTGCAAAGGAAACTCATTTCGGCTACTTGTATTCGCGATCTCATTCTTTCTGTCACTACCCAGAGCTCATGGCAGCGTCCACGTCACTGCAGACGCTGCCCCAATTCATCTGTCAATCTCCCTCTGCATTTTCCTCTCACTCGTGAACAAGATCCTAAGATACTTGAACACCTCCCCTTGGGGAGGCGACTCTCCCCCGACCCGGAGTGGGCAATGCACCTTTTTCCGGCTGAGAATCATGGCCTCAGATTTAGAGGTGCTGATCCTCTTCCCCGCCGCATCACGTTGGATGCAAACCGTCCCAGTGCGATGAGGCCAACAGGACCATGTCATCTGCCAATAGCAGAGACGGAATCCGGAGGCCACCGAACTTGACTCCCTCCGTGGCTAGGCTGCGCCTAGAAATTCTGTCCGTAAAAATCATGAACACAACCGGTGATAAAGGGCAGCCTTGGCAGAGACCAACCCTGACTGGCAGCAATTTCCGTTACAATTGTGAATGGAATTGTATGTATTTTGAGCACTCTCTTTGCTACCACGGTAGATACTATGGTAAATCTCTATTGTAAACCCTACAGTCAGTTCTGTTGTTGTTGCAGTTAGCTATTATAGTTAATAGGGCTTAATGGTTATCATTGTTACTCTTGTTGTTAGTGTAGTTGTTGTTGTGCTCTTCGTGTTCCCCAACCCCTCTGTCCTCCCTAACCGGTCTCTTTTCTCTCTCTCTGTCCACTCTTTTGGCTCACACAATCCAGTAGCCATGCTAATAAAGTTAAACACAGATCTCAACAGGAGGAGTATATCGGACTCCTCCTTTGTAGAGCAAATCTGTTGTAGACCAACAGGGCATCCAGAACATCACACTGCATGCCCCAGCTGCTGAACAGGACAGGTTAAAAAAAATAGAAATTGCTACCATTTACCCTAAATTCCTGAATGAAACAAAATAGGAGATGCGGGGGGGGGGTTCACCCTTACACTTCACACCAAATGATGTATTCAGTTATTTATATATAGCACACATAAAAAGTAGTGACAAGGCAGAATTAACGGGCAAAACTAATAAAATGACAAATATACTAGCACATACTTCGCCAGACACTCTCAATCTGTGAAAATTTCGAAGATAGGCGGTTGAGGAGCTGCTTGGCTGGCAGCTAGAAATCTCCCCATTTTCTGGATTGCATGGCTATTAAGCAGAGTCTGCACGGGACAGACAATCTTCGCAGAATACACACCTACAGTTAGGTCCAAAAGTATTTGGATAATGACAGTTTTGTTTTTTTTTTTTATAATTTAGCCACAACAATCAAGAAGTGCAATGTTTCGGCTTTAATTTAAGCAGTTTCGCATAAATATAGCATTTTTTTGTTTAGGAATTACAGGCATTTCATGCAGAGTCCCTCCATTTTTAGGGGCTTAGAACTATTTGAACAATCGGCTGACAAGCAGTTTCATGGCCAGGTGTGGTCTGTTTCCTTGTTACGTCAGGACAAATGAAGCAGATATAAGGTATGAAGTTGATTTCAGGTGTTGTATTTGAATTTGGTATTTAGCTGTTTGGCCGAAGCCATCAGTATGAAGTCCAAGAAGATATCAATGCAAGTGACAGAGGCCATCATTAGGTTGAAAAAACAAAATATATACACTGAGTCAAAGGTTTTGGCTAGGTTGAAATGGTACAAATGTAAGTATTGAACTGCCAGAGGTTTTAAAAAAAAAAAATAGGGTTACCCAAAACTGAAAAATAATATAAATTTCAGAATTATACAAAAAGGCCTTTTTCAGGGAACAAGAAATGGGTTAGCAACTTAAAGCTGTTCTGCAGCAATGGAGGTTGATCAAGCCTTGAAAGTTCCTAATTCCTAAAAGTGTCCCGTCTTTTTTTGATTACTTACAACCCCCTCTGTCTGCATAAAAGTAGTGTTGGAAAACACTGTGGTACCATACCCTTGTGAGCATTATTTGAACAGTATTGTACTGCAGAAAGTATTGTGTTGCTATAAAAATGGCTGGAAAAAGGCAGTTAACAATGGAAGAGAGACAATCATTGCACTCAAAAATATAAGTCTCTCCAGAGAAATTACGAAGAAAGTCAAGGTGTCAGTGAGTACGTTTTCCTTAACAATAAGCACTCAGAAACTAGGGTAAACTCTGTTAGTATGAGGTCTGGCTGTAAAAAATGCCACAACAGAATTAGAACAAAAGTTTCTGAGTCAACAGCTTGCATATGATATGTGGCTAACAGGACAACAGCTTCATCCACAGCTTAATAGTGGTCATAGCAAGCAAGTTTCAGTTTCAACTGTGATGAGAATACTGAGTTGCAGCAAGAAAACCATTGCTAAGTGGTCAGAATAAGAAAAAGAGGCTTGTCTGGGCCGTGAAACACCACCAATGGACAACTGAGGACTGGAAGAAGGCGTTATGGACTGAGGAATCAAAATTTTAAAACTTCAGTTCATCACGCAGAATCTTTGTACGCCGTGGAATAGGTGAAAGGATGGTTTCTCAGTGTATGACATCAACTGACAAACATGGAGGAGGAAGTGTGATGATCTAGGGCTGTTATGCTGGAGCCAGGGTCGGTGCCTCGTACAGAGTGAGAGGCACCCTGAACCAAAACGGCTACCACAACATTCTAGCATTCAAGATAATGACCCAAAACATAAGTCTAAGCTATGCCAGAATTACCTTAGGTAAAAAGAAAAGAGGGTAAGCTTGAAAACATGGAGTGGCCAGCACAGTCTCCAGAATTAAACCCCATCAAGCTAGTTTGGGATGAACTGGACAGAAGAGCAAAAGCAAAGCAACTTTTGAGTGCCACCCATTTATGGGAACTTCTGCAACAGAGTTGGAAAAAACTTGATTTCCAGGGTAGAAAGAATGCCACAAGTGTGTTCAACTGTTATAGCTGCAAAAGGTGGCTACTTTGATGAGTCAAAAGTTTAGAATACATTTTGGTTTATGCTTTCACTTCAGAGTACAATGAGACATTAAACTGTATAAATTTCAATATAATACTGGAAAAATTGGGGTGTTCTAAAACTTTTGACTGGTAGTGTATATCAGAGAGATAGAGAGATAGCAATTTGCTACATTTTTAAAAAGAAAGAATACAGTGCTGAATACTAAAGAAACTAAAGTGGATGAACAAAGAATCCTTTCCTTGGTGAAGACAAACACCTTCACAACATTGACACCAGTCAAGAGTGCTCTTGAGAAGGTAGGCGTATCATTGTCAAAATCTACCGTCAACAGCAAGGTGCAAACCACTGGTTACAACCAAAAACGGACACCAGATTAGACTTTGCCAGAAAACATCTTCAAAGGCCTCCCAAGTTCTGGAATGAGATTCTTTGGACAGATCAAACCAGGTAAGCTTGTATCAGAAGGATTGGAAGAGAAAAGTCCAGAGAAGGAAAGGAACAGCTCATGATCCAAAGAGTACCACATCATGTGTCAAACATGGTGGAGTAAGTGTTATGGAATGGGCATGTATGGATGCCAGTGGAACGGGTTCACTGGTCTATTGATTATGTGACTGCATGACAGAAATAGGATGAATTCTGACGTATATAGGGCTATACTGTCTGCACACGTTCAGCCAAATGCTACAAAACTGATAGGACGGCATTTCACAATGCAGATGGATAATGACCTGTAAAACTGCAAAAGCAACTTGATACTTTTTGAAGGCAAAGAAATGGAATATTTTTCAATGGTAGTCACCCGATCTCAACCCAATAGAGCAGCTTTTCAGGCATAAAGACCCACAAACCTGCAGTGAAGGCCAGGCAAAGCATCTCCAGGGAGAAACTCCGTGATGTCCATGGACTCCAGACTTCAGGCAGTCATTGACTTTTGATTTTTATAAATATTCATTGATTTTTATCCAAGTATTAAAAACTGCATTTATATTTACAATTATGTTAGTGTGTCCAAGTACATTTGAGCTCCTGAAAATAGAGATATTTTGTATAAATGGCTGTAATTCCTAAACAGTAAATGCCATATTTTTGTCAAACATTTTAAAATAAAGCTTAAGGTTTGCACTTTGATCACACCTTGTTTTATTTCATATCCATTGGGGGTGTGTATAGAAGCAAAATGATGTGTCAAAACTGTGACACTGTCCAAATACTTCTGGACCTAACTGTATATTTTAATTAATAAAAATAGTATATAAAAGAACAGAAGGGTTCGTTCCCACACAATACTCAAAAAATATGTAGCATGACTGTAGACTGTAACAATAGTGTTATCTAATTTTTCTATGTGTGCACATGCACAGGTTCAACCATGAGCTTGTTTTTGGAATTTCGGTGAAGAATCTCTCTAAGGCAGAACGACTGATATATGGCGACTCTCTCATGACCCATGCTATGATCCTTACTGCTGTCACAGACCAGGTATGCTCACACAAATGCACAATGCGTGACTCTTCAGTAAATACGTGCAATACGTTGTGTATACAGTGCATACACAAGCATACCAACGGAAACACTACGAGTTTATGTGTTAGGGGCTGTGTGTGTACAATGCTCAAATCAGCTGTGGTTTTTCTAGTGTTGTCAGTTTCACCCCTCGTCAGTAGCCCCTCCAGTTTTTCCCTCCAATTTCGGCTTCTCACACTTATCTTCCTACTGTCTTCTTTCTTTCTCTGTCTTAGGAGGGAAAAGGAGGCTATGAGAAATGGAGGGTGGAAAACTCCTGGGGCGATGACCGTGGGAACAAAGGTAATGA
>KV751336.1:5083391-5094447 GCA_001698575.1 Mola mola
ATGGTTTGAAAGAGGAGTAAAAGAGGCCATCTATGTCCACTTGGAGAAACCCTCTCTAAACAAGAGTGGTGGACTAAGACACCATTTGTCTGCTACCTACAATGCTGCCTTGGGACCCCTCCCCAGGCAGTTTAACCCCTACACACACCTGGGGCCATGTGAGCCCAAGGTGTCACACGAAACCAGGGGTGAGGGGCAAACACTCGAGTGTTTCACACCCGGGCTCATGTGACCTTAACGACTCACATGATGCCTAGCCAGAGGGCCGCACCCCTGAGGCTGTTGTTTTCAAAACACGTCCTCTTTGTTGGTAATATTCTCTACCCACTCGGGGTTAAATACCTGGGTTTCCCGCACTGACCCTCAGAACTGAAGAAGCCTTTCGGATGAGAGGCGAAACGTCTTCAAACGATATAAGAAGTCCAGTTGCTTCCTATTAAACACTCCGAGATCAAGATGACCTGGATGACTGAGAACCTTCACGGAGACATTGCTTAGTTTTTTCCGCGATCTGTGAATGCCCGTTTTTTCCGGGCATTCACAGATCAAGTGTTACTGCACTGTTATTAGAGGGTATTGTGAACCATGACAGGCAGGGTCCTTCCATTTTGTAATGGCTGTTAAAACAATAGTTTAGACATAACAGGTTCCTTAAAGCAATTCAAACGTGCGTGCATAGACAGTGTGTTTGACCATTCTTATGGTTTGTTTTACCAGCACTCCACTCCACCCATTTCAGTGAAAGAGAAATGAACATAATCAGTTTAGTTTCTGACATATTCTTTTAAATCAAACATCTCTCTGAAAGTAAGTTGTAACTAAGAGTTTAGTGACACACTGATTTTTGAGCATGACTGAAACTTTAATGATCATGCATGATCAGGGCCACCCCTGGACATCTAGAGGCCCTAAGCAAGATAATTGGGGGTCCTGCTTTGCAGTAGATAGAAGTGTTCATAGAATATGTATATATGGAAAATATGTAATTACAACCACTTTTTAAATTTAACTTGTACGAATGTTAGTATGCTAACCTAATTAAAAGTAAAACATTTTTATCCTTGTTGTTGCGCAGGACTGTGTTTGTTTTCACGGTGAAGGCACACCGTCGGTGGATGGTGACAATATTGCCCCTTGCAGTCTAGCACACACACTAATGTTGGCATCTTTTTGAACAGATTTGACTAAAAATAGTGTAGTTTGGTCGCTAAACGTTCGTCATCACTTGGTAAATGTTGCAGAATTTATCAATACCTTGTGCTTACTTTCTTTTTTTCTTTTTCTCTGTGCCTGATGGATAAACTTTTTCAGACATCTTCAGCAAATCGCAAACCGTTCACTCACTGACGAAGAGAGGGCCCCATCATTCTGGCACGTTGCGTACATAGGATCTGAGTGGCTTGCCAGGTCAGACTCAGATTTGAGGTCACTTTGGGGACCCCATAGTGGCCAAGGGGCCCTAAGCAGCCCCGTTGGATTATAGCCCGGCTCTGTTCATAATGATGATATTAGACGAGCAAAATTCATTCAAGTTAATATAGAGATGTCAATTTCAGTTAATTTTTTTTTCAGTAGCCTTGCATCCATATTTTTAAAAATGATGTACTTGCTTCACTTTCCGTTTTGTGGTGGTGTGATCGCTGTGACTAAAGTGCTTGAAAATCACATGGGACTAAACGTTAAAGTGTCATTGATGGCGAGTTTGAGTGAGTGTGCATAGCCTAGCACAGTCTCCAGGGATGCGCTCAGGGGAGTTGGTTACCGCAGTGTACATAGGTTTAACACAGACAAACATGACAGCTTCTCCAGTGTTGTCTGATGGAGAGGCTCTGGATTGTATGTTCCAACAGCACTGATGAAGTGACAGGAAGTTGTGATGTAGGTTTCATTTGTGAGCTGTTCAGCAGTCACTTGCCAGAGCCCACCACTGTTAGCTTTACTTTTATTTCATCCTTCTTCCCCTTTGTGTTTTACAGTACATTTAGTCACATTAGATCTCGATGGCATAATGTACTCAGCTTGAGACTTGTAACCATCTGTGATATTTTCATCCATGGCTTATGAGTTACACTTTACAAAGGTCCAATTTTTTTTCACCTGTCAGGCACAAATTGAAGAGGTACAAGAGCTACGCTGATATTGGCTGCGCAGACCAGAATAAATAAAAATAGCTTTTTAGAGTCAAATTTTGGAAAGTCAAAAAATGGCGAATGTACAGCAAAGCCCATAAAGCAGTGGTAAATTTGACCTTCTGTAAGTTTAGCAAACCTAAAATAAAACATAAAGAACAAAAAGTAACAGTTGTCTTTAAATGGCCCATTCAGTGAGCGAACAATAAAAATACAGCTTTTGGGTTTATGAACAATTTTAGATAGAATATATAATTTCCTTCTTTTGCCTATTAAAGATACGGTTGACGTACAATGATATGTTGGTTATTGCTGTTGTTACTTTTGCTTGATAATATGAAAAATCAGTATTTTCAAAATATGTGTGGTGGCATTTCTTTTTGATAATAAAAGTTACATTTATATGAACTGTTTTTTGTGCTTTCAGTGTTTTATATGTAACATGGTGGTCAATCCAGCCCTTCATGACTGCAGGAACACTAAACCAGTACATGGGGAACTGAGAGATGACCATGAAACATGAACAATGAGTAATTTAACACTGAGGGAACTGTAATTAATTGTAATTAATTTCTTTTTTTCCCCCATATTTCTAAAACAATAATAACTTAATGTTTTAGAGCAAAACAACTCCCAGTTTCACACTCAAGGGTGTCCAAGCACAAAGTCATTCTTGTGGAAGATGGGAGTAAGTACTAGAAACCAAACAAATATTGAGGTGATGTTTTTTTCTCTGTAATTGAAAAGTGACACTTTGTATTGATAGATGGTCCAAACTACCAAAAGCATCAATATTTCACAACGGAATGAAACTTGACATCTTACAAATTGCTCCTTTAATCTCAATGTATTGTTTGAAAGCTATTTTAAAAAAAAGAGAGAGAAAACTGATTTTTGTCCTCCTTTCCTGTAGGTTACCTTATCATGACAGATGATTGGTTCTCCGAGTATGTGTACGAAGTGGTGGTAGATAAAAAGTTCCTCCCTTCTGATGTACTGGAAGTGATGCAACAGGACCCCATTGTACTTCCTGCCTGGGACCCAATGGGAGCACTGGCTTAGGAAATCCAGGTTCAAGCCCCAACCTCTGGTCTATTTTATTCCGCCCTATTCCTCATCTGCTTTTACCTCTCCAATATTTACCCCATTCCTCCTTTCAGGAAAGCCTGTTCTTCTAATAAAGATTTTGATTTCTTTTTTACTGGACTGCCTGTGTCTTTTGGTTTCTTCCAGAGAGTAGATTTTTACACTACCACGCCTTTTGCATTCTTACTTTCTGGGTTGGAAAAATGACAATGAGAGCTTCAGACTGTAAAATTTCCTGGCAAATTTTGCTCCTCCTGACAGTCAAAGTAGGAATCTCGTATTGGACCTTGGTCGATACTGAAGTTTGGCACACTGTCTGGCAATGTAAAGGTTATACAGATCAAGTCATAAAACTGCTGCACTGCACACAGATTCATGAGGCCATTCCTGATTATATCAAACATGTTTGATATTTACAATTTAAAATCTGGATGATTACTATACTTTCCTAGTGGGACCACAATATCAATGGGAAGAGACAACCTACAGCAACTGATCATGATGCTCATCAACAGTAAAGCCTTTAACGCTTAGACAAGCTCGTATACTGCCTTTTAATGCCTTGTAATTCAGAGCTGAAATCTTTATCTCGAATTTCAGTAAAGACGAGTCATGTTGACTGCCTCACAGCCACTGATTTAGCCCACTGTTTTTGTTTTCTGCTTCCATCACTTCAGCATCCAAGTTAGTTACATTTACTTTCCCATGAAATTATGTGAGAGAGATCATGAGGTGGTGCTTCACTCCCTCTGCCAGTTATTTTGAATATTATCATTGGATGGAATGTGCCATTTCATCAAAATTGTGTGGTGTGAGCATGTCTAAAATTAGGGAGAAGAACATTTGTAAAGTTTGTCCTTACATATTTGATGCTGTCTAATTTAAAATCTGTCAAACGTGTCTGTTGTCTGAGCCGGCTGGTCCTTACTACTTTCATTTGAGTTTAAAATAGAGGATTTAAGTTTGCCATCTTTACTGTGGAAACGAAATAGTTTGCTTACCAACAAATA
Source organism: Mola mola (assembly GCA_001698575.1). Classification (NCBI taxonomy): domain Eukaryota; kingdom Metazoa; phylum Chordata; class Actinopteri; order Tetraodontiformes; family Molidae; genus Mola; species Mola mola. Next base: position 5,087,617 of record KV751336.1, read on the forward strand.
CTATAAAAAGCTCCAAACACTCCTGTTTATTTTAAGTTCAACCCTCTGTAGTCTGCAGTTTTAAAAAAAAATATTTCAACTAAATTGAAGTTTATATCTTCACTTGTGCCAGCATTTCTTTAACCACGCTGAACTCTGGTACACATAACAGCGTAATCTACTGCTCTAAGAATAAAAGTAATTTTCCAGTTACAGACAATCTACCCAGAACTTACTCCTCCTACAAAAAAAAAAAAAAAAATGCAAACCAGCTAGGTAACATGTTTGTTCAGTATATATACTGTATGTCCATCCATCCATCTTCTACCGCTTATCCTGTTAGGGGTCGCGGTGGGGGCTGGAGCCTATCCCAGCATCTTCAGGCAAAGGCAGGGGACATCCTGGACAAGTCGTCAGTTCATCGCAGGGCTGATATATATAGACAACGATCCACACTTACACCTATGGGCAATTTAGAGTGACCAATTAACCTAACACCCAGTTTTTTTGCATGTTTTTGGACTGTGGGAGGAAGTATCCGGAACGAAACCACGCAGACACAGGCAGAACATGCAAACTCCGCACAGAAACGCCCTGACCCGGGAATCGAACCCAGGACCTTCTTGCTGTGATGCGACAGTGCTAACAACTGCACCACTGTGCTGCCCCATATACTGTATATATGTATTTTTATATCTTCTGCCTGTATCCAAGTGATTGGGTATCTAGGAATTTTAAAAGCAGGAAAGGGTCACGCTTAGACAATACACACAAATTTTTATGCAGAATGGCTACACTGGCATGCCAGGAGAGAATAAAAGCTCTTCCCGCACAGACTAAGCATTCCTAAAATATGTTCCAAGTCTTCCTGCTTTAAAAACACCCCTGTCGAGGTGCAGACCTCTTCTGACCTCCAAGCAGTCGGTTAGTCAGCTGAGTTATTCTTGTTTACTCTGTGCAGTATGACTGTTAATACTGTTATGGTCCAGTGTGACCTAGGAGGATTTAGGACAATGGAGTATGAAACTGATTTGCTGCAGAGAGTTTTATAGTTATTTCCGATTTTTAACTTTTGTCCCTAGCTGGCCTTTTTAAGTTTGAAAATAATTACAACTATAATACATTTCATGTCGAGAAAAAATACAGTAGATGCACATACAGACCACTACTAATACAGAGAGCTTAAGATGGCAGTAGCTATGGTTTGCTTTTAGTCGACTTTGATGTAAATAATTTTAATTAGACTTCCATTGTTAATGTTCCAAAGTTTACAGCCCTTTATGAAGAAAGCCATTTGAATTTTAGATCTACAATGAGTTGATTTACTTTCACCTTGCTCCTCGTTATTTTGTTACCATCTTGCTTTTGGATATATCTGGAAAGAGGAGGTAGATGGGGATGCTTGAGCCCATACTGTCTTTAAATATGAAACGTTAAAATCAATGAGTGCATAAATAACTGAGCTGCCTGAGTGGGTACACTATATAGTGCCTAATTAACTTAAAACAGTTGGGATTGACCTTGCTTTTTTCTGAGATTATTTTTACATGATAATTCAACATTTCAATTGTGGAATTATTCCTAAACACTTCCAATCATTCACTCCCTCCATTTCTTCATTCCATACATTGATTTTGAAATTTTCAGGTGAATCCTGTTCTCACATTATATATTTTCCTAAAACTAAGATTATTTTTTGTCAACCATTGAATTAGGCTTTTATATCTGTAGGAGGAGCCAGTCTTCTGCCATATAGCTCATGTAACACTATCATTTATAGTATACTGTATATAGGCCACAAATGAATGTCTTTTACAGACACTAGATTGATGTTACAGGGAAATATAATGTCTGCCAGAAAGATGATTTATTGATTAAGGTGTTGAAGGGATTCCTTCAGTGCTACTACCCTTCAAATCCTCAATTTTCATATTTTGGCCCTTGAAAAGGTCTAAATAAAATTGAATTATGGAGAGTTTCTGACTGTCCTATTCACACAAAATGGCACAGTTAGGTCCAAAATTATTTGGAGAATGACACGTTTTTTATAATTTTGCCTCTATATACCAACACAATGGATTAAAATAATAATAATATCAAGACGTGATCGAGGTGCAGACTTTCAGCTGTAATTTAAAAGGTTTCACAAAAATACAGCATTTACTGTTTAGGAATTACAGCTATTTTATATAGACTACCTTCAATTTTCAAGGGCTCAAAAATGTTTAGACAATTGACTGACATGCAGTTTCTTGGCCAGGTGTGGTCTGTCCCTCGTTACTTCAAGACAAATGGTGTTGAATTGTCTTTTGGCAGCTGTTGGACTGGAGCTATCAATATGAAGTCTGAAGAGATATCAGTGCCAGTGAATGAGGCCATCATTAGACAGAAAAATCTAAATCTATCAGAGAGATAGCAAAAATGTAAGAGTGGCCAAATCAACAATTTGGTACATTTTTAAAATGCACTGTTGAGATCAACATCATTACAAAACCTGGGAGACCATGGAAGACAATTAAAGTGGATAATTTTTGTGGTGAAGAAAAACTTCACAACATCAAGACTATACTCTAGAGAAGGTTGGTGTATCATTGTCAAAGCCTAAAATCAAGAGATGCCTTGTCAACCTATAAAGTCCAGTTTCAAAAATGCTCTTTATACCAGCAGAGTGAGTTTAAATATTCTCTTGTAAACATCCTGTGCAGGCTTATTGTGAAGGCTTATTGAAAGGCATGGACTTCCAACAAAACAAGACAGTGAACTTCGGAACCTTTCCACCCTGGCCTGAGCACTTACTTCAAAAGTAAGTGTTCTGGTAGTTTCCATTTCCAGCAGTTCGTGTTTGACTGGAGGAATGAGCAGTGAACTATACAGGACTATTCATCACACACCTGCTCTTATTATTTCCTTCCATTTCTCCCTCTTTTATCCCTCTCTCTCCGGACTTATGTGTGTTGCAATGAGGATTAACCTAGTACTTCAACTAATGCTGATTGGAATGACGTTCAGCACACACACATAAACACACTGCTTTTAACAAGAAATAGCGACTGGTGCATGTGTATGTCAATAAGGGACCAGAGGAAGGGACACAGTAATAGTAATTTGTGTCAGCATGTCAGTGACTGTCTGCCCATACTGCCCTCTTATACACCCTCTACAAATCTCTCTTTGCACAATGAACTAAGTTTACTGACTTGACAACTCTAGCCTACCTGGCATGGTGCCTTTTTGCCCATTAGATTGCCGGCTGTAAATAGGTTAGTTTGACTGGGACATAAACAGGCTGTGAATCACATTATGTCAGACACAAGTAATAATGCATACATTTCACTGTCTGCATTTCAGCATTCTGTGACTTAATTTATGTATCCGCATTCCTCCCTTGTGGCCCTCATATAAATATGCATTAAGTAGTCTTGGATTAGGGACAAGGATCCTTAAAGCTGGGTGTGTGTGTGTGTGCGTGTGTAAGAACATGTTTGAGGATGTATGTTTGTGCCTTAAGCCAGGCAGAATATGAATACGACCTGCTGTAGGCATGTGTGATTTGTATGATTGGGTTGGGTCACACTGACAGGCTTGGATACTTGAATGACCAGATGCTCCACGGACAACAGACTTTCTAGCTGAAGTCAAGGTAAGACCATGCGGCTTCTCATTCTACATCCCATAATATCATTAGCAGCAGGTTCATCAGTTACAATAACATTTTACTCCTGTCAGGTCCTGGCTTTATAGCCATATGTGTAAGATATATTGTGTGTGTGTAAACCAGGGTTTAGTTGACACAAGGTGCAGTTTACTGGGTAAGAGGTGTGTTTTGTTTATATTTTAGTGTTCGTTTAATGGCTTCTTGAGGCATGTTGGTATTTTAGCTATGACCTCTAGCCAATGCAATCTGCAAGCCTTTGGAAACAAATAAAAAAATCTCAAAATTTGAGTGTATTATTTGCATATTTTTTAATCATGTAATTTAGAAAATAAAAAAATTTGCTAACAACATAAGATGATCTTTTTACAATAATATCTAATCGTGTATTTTTTTTTTTTAACAGAATCATATAAACAGAAATCTTTGCAAAATCAAATCAAATTTTATTTGTATAGCCCGAAATCACAATTTACACATTATCTCACTGGGCTTTGACAAACTGTACAGATGTGACATCCTCTGCCCTTAGACCCTCGAACCGGGTGAGGAAAAACTTAAAAAACCCTAAACAGGGAAAATAAGAAACCTCAGGAAGAGCCACAGAGGAGGGATCCTTCTTCCTAGGACGGACAGACGTGCAATAAATGTCACTTGTACAGAACACAAAAGCATGATAACAACAGTTCATTTAGAATGCATAAAACATCCATGAGTCCCAGAGTCTGTGGAGTCTATGAGTCCGGATGTATGGAAAGTCTAGTGATCCAGACGCAGGGGGACTCTGTTGGTCCAGGAGTCATTGTACTCCACGTAGGAAGATCTGGGTGTTGCTGAGTCCAAGAATATGTAGAATCTGTAAATCAAGGGATATGTGAAGTGTAGTGGTCCAGAAGCAGGTGTAGTCTATTGATCCAGAAGCCATTGTGATCTGTGGGTCCCGATTTGCACTTGGAAATCCAGCCTAGGATCCAAGTCACAGGATCCAAGTCACAGGATCTCCTTTCCTAATGTGGCCAGGAGGCATCAGGCAGGACCACAGCAGCACCTCCCACCGCGACCTAGAAAAACCTGCAGGATGGTAAAGCACAACGACTCCGGGGAAGAAGTAAAGTTAGTGTAAGGATATGGACATTTACAGGAGCAGAGAAGGAGTCGGAGTCAGAGGGGGGAGAGAAGAAAGCTCAGTGAATCATGGAGTGTTCCCCCAGCAACCTAAGCCTATAGCAGCATAACTAAGGGCTAGATAGGCCAGCCTTAACTATAAGCTTTATCAAAAAGGAAGGTTTTAAGCCTACTCTTAAAATCAGAGAGTGTGTCTGCCTCCCGTACCAAGACTGGAAGATAGTTCCACAGGAGAGGAGCTTGATAGCTGAAAGCTCTGCCTCCCATTCTACTTTTGGAAATTCTTGGGATCACCAATAACCCTGCATCCTGGGAGCGTAAGGTTCTGGATGGGCGATAGGGTACTATGAGCTGTTCAAGATAAGATGGTGACTGACCATGAATAGCTTTGTAGGTGAGAACAAGGATTTTAAATTCTATTCTGAATTTAACTGGGAGCCAGTGCAGAGAAGCCAGTATGGGGGAAATATGGTCTCTGATATTAGTTCTAGTCAGTACACGCGCTGCTGCATTTTGGATTAACTGAAGAGTTTTTAAAATTTTGTTAGGGCAACCTGAAAATAAAGAATTACAGTAGTCCAGCCTGGAAGTAACAAACGCATGAACTAGTTTTTCTGCATCTTGTCAAATTGTGTCTACATATTTCCTTGGGAAGGCAGAGGGGCTGTTGCGTGTCATTACTCATCTTCTTGTCTAACCTGTACCCTGACTTCAACTGGATGGATGGATGGATGGATGTGTTTGATTAAATTTTAGAGCCTTAAAGATCAAAAAATATTTCAAATATTTGGTTGTTTGGTAGACCTAACTTAAATCCCGGCCACTGCAGCCTACTTGTCTGTGTCAATGTTTGTGAGCAAGGTGCTGAATCCCAAATTGCCACCAGTGTATTAAAGTTTGTGAAACGGTGAATACAGAGTTGTTTTGAAAAAGGTTTTTTTGAGTGGTCAAGACGACTAGAATAGTGTTGTGTAAAGGCAATAAGTGCCTGACAGTAACCATGGTTTGAACAGTGCAGCCCACCTTGTGATGCATACCAAATCCTTTTTTTTCTTTTTAGTATATGAAAAAACAATGTTTTTCCAAGCAATGTCCTAAAAATAGGCCTACATTGTTGATTGCCATTTATGCTATAAAACTACAAGAGTATGTGTAAGAAGAGATACAATTTTAAATATCAATCTTAGTAAGAAAGTAGATCAAAAGTAGATTGATATTTTCCACAGGGTTTCAAATTAATTGAGGTTTTTGAATTAGTGGTGATAGTTTTGAAGATAATTTTGTTAACATGGACTGTACCTGAACTTTTAATCTAAAACACCCACAAGTTATGCTTCTATTTCTCAAATGAAACCTCAGTGTGATAGTTTAAAGATGTTTTGAATGTCCCACTCCGAGAAATGCTGAATGTTTATAGCACATAACTTATGCCTTAATGATCATTTCTCAATGATGTGGCAGCTCAGGGTAATATCTTTCCAAAAATGTCACTCCAACTGACAAAGTTCACACATGTGACAAAGGGACATTAGTCGAGAGCCATAAGGCATGCCAAGTGCATTTCAATATAATTCAACAAGTCCACTAACCTTTGTCCTCGTTTGCTGTTTTCAGTGTTAGTTTCAACTGCCCCAGACCATTTTATAGTGTTGCCTGGTTTCTTGGATGAACTTTATGTCTTGTGTAGAGATGCTCTGAAAGATGAAGCCAGTGCTAAATACAGAAGAGTGACATTCATATCTGATGTAGCCTCTGAATTTCATGTTTTTATTTTACAGTATAATTGTTTTTTGTACTTGCAATCAGTGTCATGTGAGCGAGCGGAAGGAGCAAACGCAAGACTTTGGTGCAGAGGGTTTTATTGTGAGAAGGTGCGTCTGAGGAAGCAGGTCCAAAAAGAATGGCAGCTTGCAGTGCAGGTGTTCCTAAAAGCAGAAGAGATTGAGATGACTAAAAAGCAACTGGTAAAAACAAGAGTCGCAAAAGTGACACGCAGTGTAATTCTCGATAACAGGCCAGAGCAACAAGTATGGCATGAATAACTGGACAATCTGACAATGAGTATCTGAAGAGAC
>KV751336.1:5114377-5124410 GCA_001698575.1 Mola mola
TGTGTGTGTGTGTGTGTGTGTGTGTGTGTGTGTGTGAAAGATTGACTGTTATAATGTCCAGTGAATCACACACACAGCTAACTGCATTCATTCTATAACTCGAATATGAGATTTGTATTTTTTATTTTTATTTATTTTTATGCATTATTGGTATTATTTTAACCCCACACTTCAGTATAGTATAGAGCTGATAATCTTTTTATGGTTTAAGCACAGTGACATTTTTTGTCACACTGTATCAATGTCAGTGATAGAAATCAAATATGGATCACAGCTAATAACATTACTAATAGAATATCAGCTTTAATTCATTCTCCTTACTTTTTACCAAAAATTATTGTGTGCCTGTCTTTGTGTGAATGTGTTTGTTCGAGTGTTTGTACCCGTATTTGTATGTCAGTACTGTACATCATGTGTATTTACTAGTCAGTCTTGTATTGAAGTAAAATCTGCCTCCTTTCTCCATGGATGTGTGATTGCGTGTGCATGTGTGTGTTGTCCATGTATGCATGGTTGTTTAAAGGATTAGAAGTGTTAAACCCGTAAATGTGTGCATGCCATGATGTGTGTGTGTAAAATGTACTTCATGTGTGTGTGCATGTGTGTTTGTAATGTGATCTCTGGTCAACCGCTAACATGTATTATGAAGGATATAAGCTCTCTCTTGCCAATATCTCTCTTGTACCTCTCAAGCTTATGTAAAATCTATATACTGTATGTCAATTAAAGAAAACTGTAATGGGAAATACTCCTATATAACATAAAAACATAAATATATGGGAAAATAACAGATAATAAATGTATATGGAAAGAAATTTCCTCTGGTCTTGTTTTGTTTGTCAGTCTAGTTCTGTACATAGATTAACATATTGCATACTGTTTTACTCACAAAAATACTGTACATAAAGCATTAAAGCATTCAGACAGCACAGAAGATTTTGTGCATTACTTACTGGAAAAACAAACAAAAAAGTTGAAATCATGCCAGAATTGTGTGAAATCCTTTTAAAAATTCCTGCAGCCTGACAATGATTCAGATCATCAAACCCTCATCAATTATTTGTTTGGCTATTACAGAAATTTTCTGAAAATGTCATCCAGATCTGTCCATAACTTGTTTTAGTTACACTTTTAACAACAAACAATCAAATTAATGTAGTAAAAACATAACTACCTTGATGGAGGTAATAATCAATAAAGACCACTGAACCAAATTACTCCAAACTGTGCAGATAGAAGGCCTGAGTTATTTTACATAGGATGGCTGTGAAAGTGTTGATTGTAATAAAATTGTTAATATACAAGGAAGAATCTTGTTAATTGAACTGTAAACACATAAAGGTGGAGGAGGAGCAATCAAGAGGAGCAATCAAGAGGAACACACCGAGGGCAAACGAGTTGAACCAATTTTTCAACAGGTTTGACTCCAGCCTGCCCTCCTCCACCAGCCGTCACACTCCACACCTGACCCCTGTCAGCCTGTCCAAACCCCCACAGCCCCACACAAACATCCACTTCAGACACCTCACTGCCCCATCATAGCCAACCCCCACCTCCACCCCCCAGGATGGACTACACATCACAGTCCAACAGGTGAGGTGGGGGAAAAGCTGCTGGATCAGACTGCATCAGCCCTCGAGTGCTGAAGGCATGTTTCAGCCAGCTGAGCTGAGTGCTCCGGCACCTCTTCAACCTGAGAGTCCCAGTGTTGTGGAAGACATCATGCCTGGTCCCAGCGCTCAAGATCAGCTGTACTGAACGACTACAGGCCCATAGCACTGACCTCCCACGTTATGAAGGTCATGGAGAGGCTGCTCCTGACACATCTCAGACCACTGGTGTGCCCATCACAGGACCCGCTGTAGTTTGCCTACCAGCCCCATGTCAGTGTAGATGATGCCATCATCTGTCTGCTGCAGAAGGCACATTCTGCACTGGACAGACCCAACACCACTGTCCGCATCACCTTCTTTGACTTATCCAATGCCTTCAACACCATCCAGCCCAGTCTACTGAAGTGTTGCACACTTGGACACAGAGTGACTTGCAGGTGTGCATGAAGTTGTTTAAATAATCTTTACTTACTCCTGTGTTGCACAACATGTACACACATAAGCACTTCCGACACGCGACTGCTCGCTGCAGGTGGTCCATTCACTGAACGACACCAGAGGACCCCTCCGGGACTATAGCTACCCAAGTGCCTGTGCTAAATGAAACCAGTGTAGCCAAAAATTAACCTGCACAAAATATAACCGTGCTATTGCAAATAGTTGAGTTATCAATAAACAAAATATTATACAATGAGAAAATAGTTAATATTGCAAATGATTAAGTTATCAATAAACAAAATAGTAAACAATGAAAAATGAAAATGAATAAATGAAGATTAGAATGGGGGTTCCCAATGTCCATTGACATGTCACATATTACTCAGGGCCCCACAGAAGGCGAAGCTGGAGGACATGCAAATGGATTCTCCTCTGATTGCATGGATCACGGACGACCTGATGGGCAGACCGCAGTTTGTAAGATTACAGCACTGTGTGTCTGAATGTCTGATCTGCAATATCAGAGACAGCACAGTTCCCCCCAAGGGAACTGTGCTGTCCCCCTTCCTCTTCACCACCTACAGTTCTGACTTTCAGTACAGCACTGAGTTGTGTCATTTGCAGAAATTCTCAGATGACACGACCATAGTCGGATGTGTGGAGAATGGACGGGGAGATGAGTACAGGAACCTAGTGGACCGATTTGTGCATTGGTGGGGTGAGAACCACCTGCAGGTGAATGTGATGAAGACGAAGAAGATGTTGGTGGACTTCAGGAGGAACAAGCCCCCACCCTCTCCTGTCTGCATTGGAGCAGAGAATGCCAACCAAACTGCTGGTCACCGTGGACAACACCTCCCACCGCCTCCATAAAACTGTAATTCCGTGGAGCAGCTTCAGCAACAGAATGATCCATCCCCACTGCTACAAGGAACGATACAGGATGTTGTTCCTCCCCCGTGCAATTAGACTTTTCAGCACCTCTGTTATTAGACACTGGACACTTTACCTGTGAAATTCATTCACCTCCTCCTACCTGCACTAAACTTTGCACTCAATGCACAAATTCTGCATATATTTCTACATTTTACTACTTTTATTTTTATTTTTTATTTTATACTTTTATAATTTACAATGTAACATGTCCCATTGGTCCTGTACCTGAACATCCTTGCTGCTGTGAGGAATTATTTTCCCTTCGGGGATTCATAAATTCATCTCTATCTCTCTATCTATCTCTAGTAAGATGAGTGCTATAGCTCAGAAAGAGTTACAGTAATACATGTATGGATTAACCACAGAATAATATAGAATAGAGCTCTGTGTTTATCCGTGTTGGATTTTCCCCAAAATGTAAACACATTTTAGTTGTGACTGTGCTAATTTGCTTTTTAAAGATATAGACCCAGAAATTATGTACCTCTGATGCATAAATATACTTTTATACATACATATGTGGGATAGGAAATCAGAGATATCTACTACATTAATAACAGACACTGTATAATACTGATAATAATAGTAGCTTTTTTGACAGTTATATAATAAGAGATAATAACAATAATAATATCAATAATAACAGCAGTTGTAGACAACAAACAGGACTATAGGTCCTACCATGGGAACCTGTTAGGTGAGAGTGATTAATCACAGACTGCATAACAGACTCATGGAAACACTAGAGAATGAGAATAGTAAAGAGTATGACTACACTATTGCTGAGCGCACCCCATATTTCCTTTATCTATTTAACTTTGGTCCATTCAATTTGCTATTGAGTGGACCAAAGTTAAATAAATAATAAATTGTAATAAATTGAACTCTATTTTTTTTAGAGTTTACAGTATACCTTCATCTTGTGACTAATCAAGGCTTCACATTTTAGCAATTGTCCAATACTAGTGGGACTTCTATATAACACATTCCATAGCCTAAGGAGGACCTTAAATACCCAATTCTTTAGAAAAACAGTTAAACTCAGGGATGATATTTCCCTTTGTGGATGGGTGTCATCTTTGATTCTCCATGATGCATCAAGCTGCAGTAAATAGTTATTTCTGTTTCAACATTTTCAGTCCCCTGAGAATTCTACGTCTTGGATCACAAGACATCACAGTAGCCACCAACAGATTAGCAATAATCTATTATGTAGCCAGTGAGATCAATGTATGTAGGCAGTGAGAAGAAACTTTGAAACACATTAGCCAAGTTTGAAATAAAAATTCAATTGTACTTCCCCAGTTGTCCACATTAATCCTGTATATGCAAGTGAGTGTGTGTGTGTGTGTGTGTGTGTGTGTGTGTGTGTGTGTGTGTGTGTGTGTGTGCATGTGTGTGCGTGTGTATGTATGTGTCAGTGCTTTGTTTTAGCAATTTCCTCTGAGCTCCCTTCCCTGACTGATGGCCCACATTGTATGTTCTCTACCTTGTCTTATCACTGCACATCTATATTAAACAGCACAGCCAGCGTACCCCTCCACCCCTGCTGCTGTTATCTCAGCCTGCCAGCCTCTCTCGATATCCGCTGCCTATAAAGACCTCTGGCTCATTCAATCTCTTTTTCCATCTCTCACATCTTTTTATTTTCCATTTTTATGTGAATTTAGGCAGAGTCACCTGAACTCTGTGTTTGTATGTGCATGTGTGTGCCTATTCAATGTCTCAGTGGATCCTTTTTGAGAGATCCCTTGCGGGTAATTCTTTAGCTTTTTGCATCATGATACCTTATACTTCCTTGCAGCAGAGCGACTGAGTTTGACAAAGCTTTCTATTTTCTTTCTGTCAGACTCCCCTTAATTTTCAATTTACATATTTTTGATGAAGATCCAGAGGGTCACTCTTTTCTTCTGACAGAATAATCTTGGTATTTAGTTCTCTAACTTTCTCCGTCTGTCCTCTACCTGTCTCTCAATTTTTACTCTATCCAGCCTCTGATACTGAGGCTGCATCTGAAAAACAGGAAATTAAACTTTTTTTCCCCCTCCTAATCCGTTTCTCCTACCCTTTATCACACAGAAACCTTGTGTCCCAGCAATGGTTACCTCTCACTCCCCTAATGAACTAATTTTGCACCAAGGGAGAATACCATCTTATCTCTGCAGAGAAGGCCTTCCTCTCTCTCTGGCACACTGACTCTCTCTGTCTTTTCTCTCCTGCTTGCATCCTATACCTCCTCAGTTCATATAACTGTTGCCAAGATACATTGAGAGGTCCTTGATCTGTCTTCTCATTACAGATGTTGAGATGAAAAAGTCAGGTCAAAAGAGGAAAATGATCTCCCAAAGTAAATCTGAAATGTAGTGGCTCCATTATTCAAGTATTATGAAATCGTGAGTACTATACATTTTCCTCATGTCACGCACCAACACGATTTGTTTATCAAACTATTCAAAGGTCCACTGTACCCTTTATTGAAACATTTGAATACGCACCCCTTCTGAGGACCTTATTACAGACCTATTGAAATGTTCTTTTATTTACATTGAATATAGTCTTTAGGTACTTTCTGTTGAGTGCTTACATTTAATAAAAGATGTTCAGCAGTATTAACCATGGTTTACCAGGGTCTGAGAATCCCATTTGTAACTTAAGCACCTGCTATCTATAGATGCTAAATTGACTTGAACCGACAGCATCTGCTTGGCAGTTTCCTTTATATAATGCCAGTAGAGTTCAGCTGGGAATCATTAAGGACTAAGAAAGAAAAACAAAATTCTATTCAGTATTATTACTGAATAACTGAATTACTGGTAGTATTATTCAGTGGACTGAATGGTGTGTGAACTAACAAAGTCAGCTTGGGAGAATGTTGCACCTGCAGTGAATGAGGTGGGGCAGTAAGGTAGAATGGTGGCTAAATTTTTATTGTCGAAACTGTTATTTACTGTTATGTTGTTGTGTTCTGTACAATTGACATTTATTGCACGTCTGTCCGTCCTAGAAAGAAGAGATCCCTCCTCTGTGGTTCTTCCTGATGTTTCTTATTTTCCCTGTTTAGGGTCTTTAAAGTTTTTCCTCACTCGGTTCAAGGGCAGACAGTGTCACATCTGTAAAGTTTGTCAAAGTTCAGTGAGATAATGTGTAAATTATGATTTTGGGCTATACCAATAAAATTTGATTTGATTTGATTTGTCTGGTGACAGTAATGTTCTTGTTTAAAGCTGCAGTCAGTAAGCTTGAGACAAGGGTGGACTTAAGAGAGGTTGAAATATTAAATGAACTGCACTCTAGCACTTCCTTTAAGCGCTCCCTGCAGAGATAACTGCTGTAAATGAGATCTGTGATCAGCCTGCTTTACTAGTAAATCTATTTTTCACATATTTTTCTTCAACCAATGGTTAATTTTTTTGGTATCTTTGTGGTGAATATCTGTGGATGTTATCTGTGGATGTGGATGTGATAAAGCTCCTACGGCTCTTGTAAAAGTTATAGAGGTGCGGGGGACAGAGGTGCGGGGGGGGGGAGACTGCTCACCATTGCTCATATGACAGAAGCTCTGATTTATTCTTTTTTGGAAAAGGAAAGCATTATTGCAAAAGGCATTTGCAGCAGTGGGTGTAACCAGAGGAACAGGACTTTTTCAGACTATTTGTCTCATATATTAATGTCAGGAAATAGTGATCATTTTAACACTTAATACAAAAAGTTATTTTTATTGAAGTTACAATTTCAGCTTTAAGAATTGAATATGAATTTGTTGTTGCCTATGCCTCAACACTGCTTTCACACAACAACCAAGAGTTGCAGAAGAAAGCCAGATTGACCAACAACAGTGACCAGGCCTTATAGAGCATCAGTTACATGCAAAAATAACCTCTCTGGATCAATGTGGATTCAGTAGCATGTCCCAGGGCTGTGGGCAAGAAGCAGGCTACACTAGTCTCTAATAATTGCTTTCAGTCATCTTTAATCGCACCAATTGGCATAACAGTATGAACCTTTTTTTTTTCTCTCTTATTTTTCTGAGTAACAGAAATACCTGTCCCAGGTATCCCTGTCGTTAAACACAGCAGGATGGAACCAATATCCTGCCACAGGCAAAGAGAAACAAAACATCTTGGCAAGGGAAACCTACATGCACATATCTATAACAATTGCACAAATAAAATAACAATTAAAGTAGTGTAAAACTGTGCTTAACTTTTGTTAAAATTATTGTGCTTTAAGTACATAACAATGATGTAGAATAATTCTAACAGAAATACAATTTACCAGAGTATATTTAAATAATAAAAAAATATACTGTGCACAATAAATGCTGTTACATTTGCTTGTTGAAGTGGTTGGAGAGAGAGACACTGTTGAGACTTTTAACAGTGTGGCACACTGCTCTGTTAATTCATAAGTTTGTCTGAACAGTCTATACTTTCACTGCACAATAGACAAGACAAGAGAAGAGGGGGATTTTTCAGCTCCACCTTGCCTATTGACTACGGGGGTGGCTGTGGCTCAGGTGGTAGGGCAGGCATCTATTGATCGATCACTGACCCCGCAGTTAACATGCCGAAGTGTCCTTGAGCAAGACGCTGAACCAGAAATTGCTCCTGATGCTGCGCCATCAGTGTATGAATGTGTGAATGGTTAATGCTCCTGATGAGCAGATGGCAACCTGCGAAGTAGTCACCGCCACCAGTATTTGATTGGGTGGATGCAAAACCTGTAGTGTAAAAGCGGTTTGAGTGGTCAAAATGACTAGAAAAACACATTTACATTTACATGCCAATTAACTATTTCTCTGTTCTGAGGGCAGGGTCAACCCAAATCAGTCCATACTGCTGTGATTGGTCCAAACTTCAAACATGATAGTATTTAATAGTTGTTACCTTTTACTATTTATTTGGAAAGAGAATTTTTTTAGGTCTGGTGACAGAGACAGCACAGGGGATTTAGGTGGAAGGGAGAAGTGTTGTCCTTAAAGGGACAAAAGGGGGGGAAAAAGGGTTAGGGTAGAAAAAGATACATAATTTCCTTTTTTAACCCCTCGAAACCTGAATTTATTTACAAATTATATAAGAACAGTAATTATTTGTGTGTTTGCTAAATTAAGTGGAGATTGTTTATTTGTCTACAGCACATAATAGATATATACATCTAGGTATGATGCAAATTAGCGACAACAGGCATTAATAGTATTTTTTTTTTAATTAAAACCACATATTTGTTCACAACTATTTACACTGTAACACCAACTACCGACCAACTAGAACAGGGGTGTCAAACAAACAGTCTGTGTCCACTTTTTTCACACTTTGAAAAGTCATTCAGTGGGCCAGATTGGACCTTTTGGCCCTCACTTGTGGAATTCACATAAGCAGTTGGGGTTCTTGTTGAGGCACAGATGAACATTGCATCAGAATCTGGAAGAGCTCAGTGCCACACTGGAATGTCTTTTACAGATGTCTGTTGCTTCACTGTCTTCCATGCTACCTTTTGTTTTTTTCTGTTAGTAGTAGCAGCAGTAGCACTGGTGCTAGGGAGTGCATCATTATTTCCATAGTCTTCATCACTGCTCCTGTTGTGAGTACTCTCACTACTGCTTCTTTCATCACCTGGTGTAGAAAAAAAAAAAATCACTGTAGAAAAGTGCTGACACTTTTATCTACATTATATACACATCATGTACACATGGTTACATTCACTAAGAAATGGACATATGTAAACAACATAAAAACTGAAACTTTACACAAAATTAGAGCATTATTACTGCTGTTTTCATCACCTGATTTAGGAATATAGTCATCATCGCTATCCCCACTGTCACTAAGACAACTGTCTTCACTTTCTTCTGGTCAAACTCTGGTTTGAATTACACCTTGTCGCTTCCCATAGAATGTATATGCATTCATTTTGTTCTGTGTTTAAAAAAAGGGCAGAAATTGCATTTTTATCCCAGCATGCTATTTTTTATAATGATTACAGAACTTAACTATAATGTCATTTCCTTAAGAAAATGCATGTGAGTGCCGATATCCATCTAAATACATTATGACCGGATGTAGTCATTATGGACGGATGTAGCGATTTCGCAACAAACAGAAATTACTTAAAGAAATATACGTCATATGAAGTCTATTCAAATAAATTAGCTGTATAAGCAAACAATAAGCTGGTACATATTTTTTTCTTAGCACAACTTGCCTCATTTTCGACAATTTATCCAAATTTGCAGCCTCTATATATTCGTTTTGCTATCCATAGCGCTGGTTTACATGAAACGGATATAGGTCTCACTTCGACTGGTCCTACGAGAAACCAGTGCTTGCAAAAGGTTCCTAGGTACATATTAAATATGTACAAACCGGCATTGGGAGAATGCATACACTATCTTGGCTGCAGTCTGAATGCAAGCGGTATGATATAAATTCGCGACAGTCGGCGTTAAGGGGTTAATTATTTAATTTTTAATCTTTTTTTATTGATTGGCAGACATTTATTAACAGATACCTTTCATTTGACATTGTGTTGTATTAGGAGGACCACCCACATGAGAATCACATCTTGACTGTCATAGGAGCCAAAAGTTGCACCAAGGATCAACGTTATTTAGCCTATGCAAATGTATTCAGATTTGAGAATAGGGTCTCCCAGACACCATCCCCCATATACTAATCAGATCCAGTCAAAGAATTGGACCAAAAGGATTGTTTTTCTTCCAAACATTCTATATTAAAAAAATCTTTGTACAGTGGCTGTACAGAGTGGAATGCAGCAGGTGGTACGGACAGCTGTTTGTTTCTTTTATATCTGTTTAATTTCATCATCTGAACAAACATGAAAATTGTGTGCAAGCATATTGGCTTGTGGCACTGCACATCCATCTCACCACCATCAGATCATAATCATCTTGACGATGATCTGGATGCAGACATACTTTGTATCCATCGAGCTTGCTCCACAACCCCCTCACACACAGGTTTGTGATTTAATTACAAGGAGGCTTGTCTCTAAATCCACTGTCTCTGTGTTGTCACTAAGTCCCTAAA
>KV751336.1:5125272-5143873 GCA_001698575.1 Mola mola
CCAATAGACTACACCTGCTTCTGGATCACTACACTTCACATATCTCTGGATTTATAGATTCCACATACTCTTGGACTCAGTGACTACTTCAGCAACACTCAGATCTTGATACATGGACTATAATGACTCCTGGACCAACAGAGTACACCTGTGTCTGGATCACTAGACTTCCCATACACCTAGATTTATAGATTCCACAGACTCTGGGACTCATGAATGTCTTATACATTCTAAGTAAACTGTTATCATGTTGTTGTGTTCTGTACAAGTGACCTATTGCACGTCTGTCCGTCCTAGGAAGAAAGATCCCTCCTCTGTGGTTCTTCCTGAGGTTTCTTATTTTCCCTGTTTAGGGTTTTCTTTTAAGTTTTTCCTCACCTGGTTCGAACGTCTAAGGGCAGAGGATGTCACATCTGTACAGTTTGTCAAAGCCCAGTTAGATAATACGTAAATTGTGATATCGGGGTATACAAAGAAAAATTTGATTTGATTTGATACATAGCCTTGTCAAGTGAAACAATTTTAGCAACCAAACTCCAAACTGGAGTAATTAAAGATTAAAAAAAAAAAAAAAAAAAAGGATCTTGTGAAATTTTTGAGCTTACAACACTGGGAAATAGGATTTAGGTTGAAAAACACCATTAGGCTATTATTGAATTTTTGTCCAGTGATGCCAAAAAACTATAACCCATATAACCCCCCAGCTTTGAAATAACATATATTGTTGCAGAAAAACATGATCCTAACACAGTAATGTTCAGTTCCATGTAAGGTAGACTTAACTTGAGTTTGTTGTAATTGAGGACTGTTTTCCAGGTATCCAGACCATGGTGTTGGAGAATCACATTGGGCAGCCATGCAAATTATAAAGAATGAATTAGGAAAATTCCCATCAGAGATCAACAAATCAAAATCAAGAAATACCTGCTGGTGCCGGCAAATTTGAGAAAAACCTCGTGAAAACACAACGAATTCCTTACAATGACTGCAGTCACTGAATAACATTACAGTTTAGATCTTTCATTTTAATATCGATTTGGATACATATCTACTAAAATCTTGCCCAGTCTCAAAGAAATAGCACATGATTTTTTTATTTAAACTGAATGTATTAATATGAGACCCAGCTGTTAGAGTTCGTAGGTCTGAGGTGGTAGGATCACAGGATGATGTTACCAGTTGGCTGTTATAAGACCCATCCTTGATGCAAAGCAGCAATGTGAGTGCTCTTGTGAGATGTCTCATGCTCAGAGGGAGTTAGGGGACTGAACCTGGGAAAAGGACAGGCGAGTGGTGCAGTGTGTCTGAGGGGAAGCTGGCATTGAGAGATAGAGAGAGATAGGCACAGCTAGAATGCAATGAGTGTTTCAAGATATTTGTGATGTTTTCCCGTATATTTCCTCCTGAAGCACTTTTAGCAGTTTCAGAATGTTGGCCCTTAAAATGGTAATGCTATAATCTAATACTCAGCTGGGGAACGGCTACCCTACAGTGAAAGTGTAAAGTAATCTGTTTAGCAGCACACCCGATCTGTTACTCTCATTGGCTATTAGATCTACTCTCTAAACATCCATGCATTGGCATGGTAACCATGGTGATTAGCCTGCACATTATATCCCAGTCACACCTTACTGTATTGTATGTTGTTTTAATCAAATATTGGTATTCAGCCCCTACACACATGTGCATTTTTTAGTTCTTTGCTGGACCATAATGGTATACTGGTGTCAAGTTTGCCTTTAAAAATCTGCTGAGCTTTGCATTTTGGCGTGTGTATGTATGTTTCTCCCTTGCCACCATATTTGGTCTTAAAGGCAGGCTTTTAGGCTACTGATACAGATAGCATGATACAGCCAGCTGCTTCTCCATGCCTAATCACAGTTTTAAAAGCGGACACACGTGAATATGTGTCCTTCACCCTCAAGCCTCTGCACCTCGTTGCCTACTGCTTCCATCTCTCGACTTATCGTCCTCATCCATCATCTTGTGCCATCATCACTCATCAGCTCCAGTATTAGCATCCTCATTATTATTCAGTGTCCTTTTTCTGTGTCTATCCCTATTTGTCCATTCATTCTGTGAATGTGTGTGTGTGTGCACCTGTTTGGTAGCCAAGATTGACAGAATGATGCCAAAGAGAAAGTTCCTAGAGTTCTACAAGGGATTACAGGCTGGGATTAAAACTTCTAGTTGTAATGGTGGGGGAGGATGATGATTGCGTTTTAGAAAAAGAGAGACAGAGAGAGGAGGGCATGGACAGTCAAACTGGTTCAGCCTTATCGATGGTCTCTGCTCTGAGCCACGGTTAAAATATCACACTGACATAGCAGTTAAGTAACAGATTCAAGGTGTGACATAGTTGCCTGCAAATTTAGCACTCTTTAAACACAAGGTTAATTGAGTCTAGCTCAGTATGAGATGCAAATAGTCTCCCAGGTCTCTAGTCAATGTTTCACATTGTGTCTTCTCTAAAATGCTAGCTGCTCGCACAGGACTGATGTGACGTGATGCAAGTACAAAATAAATAACCTTTCTCTTTGACTGTACTTCTCCAGGAGTCCGGAAAAACATCATTCCCAGCCCAGGAGGTGAGACCACTTCCCGTTTTTTTAATACTGTCTTCATTTTCCTGGAATAACTCTGATGTTTTACACATTACCAATCAGTAGAGCCCAGAGAAACTGTAAGGTAAGACTCAGGAAATCCACTAGGGGGAGGCAGTACATCAGACTCAGCTTTATTAGTCAAGTTTGTGTACATATACAGTACATGCTATCTTCCTTGATTTTAGGTTGATCTGTGTACTTAAACACAGATATGAGTGTGTATATAGGGCCTTATAATCACCAAAGCACAACACCATGAAAGTAAACACTAACAGGTGTCTAAGCAACTTAACTTTTTAGTGTGCTTTGACAGCTCAAACAGTACAGAAATTTAAAAAAAAAAAAAAAATGAATATGCATGTGGAGGATGGATTAAAGACATTCCATGCATGAATACATGTCTATATACATTATATTATACATAATGCAGTGTATTATGCAACATTGTTAATGATAGTGACAGTGCATATATAAATTGTGTATTTTAAAATGTAATAATGTTAGTAATAGATGCAAGTACAGATGCACCAATTGAGCAACCAGGGATAGGAATTGGATTTTTACTGTGGACCAGAGACTGTCCAGTCAGTCTCATTGTGAGCTGGTTGATTTAAATATGCAATATACCTCATATGAACAGAGCAGCAGGCAATAACATTACAGCCGTGTGCACACACACAGCCACACAATAAACATGTTGTTAGTGTGGAAGCTCTTCACTGTATGTGACGAAGACAAAAAGCTTGCAATTTGTAATACATGTAAGGCCAAAGTAAACCATGGGGGAACCACCACAAAAACATTCAGAACAACACATTTAATCGGACACTACAAACACCATAACCCACCTGAACTGACCCACTTTGAAAAAGCTAATAAAGCTTACCAGAGTTTAGAGCCAACGTTAAACCAGCAGCATCTCCATACGGAATGTATGGCCCTAGATGACCAGCCATTCTCCAGTGTTGTTGAATGAGGCTTCAAAGATCTGATAAATGGCCTCAGCTCAAATTCTAATTATCTTGGCACCAAAGAAAATGTGCCTTTACATATACTATGACCTGCTACACCTATTTTTAATTGGACTTTTATATTTTGAGATGAGTAAAAGTTTATTTTGAAAATTGTTTAATGCTACAGTAGGTACCTTTCTAAAAAAAACCTTTTGTCATTATTCTAAAATGATCACTATTTCCTGACTGTACCACATGAGACACTGAATACCCTTCCTGGCGCAACCCTCACCATTTATCCGGAATTGAGACCGGCACAAGAAATACACTGGTTTGTGATCCCTAGTGGCTTGTTTAGGTATGAAACTTATCACCTTTAAAAACAATATGCTCCCTTCTTTTGTTTTGAAATTTCAACCTGCATCTTAAGTGGATGTAGATTTGATTATGAAGATATCCTTTTCCCCAAATTATATAGAAGCTTGTTTAAAAGTATGACCTCATTGGCAGCAGTAACATTAAACCCCCATACAAACAGGATGACATTAATGTCATATGCCAACACATAAGCCTCGTGTTGAGTATTTTTAGTGCATGACAACTTAAATGGAATAGATCTATTCTTTGTTTCTTATGAAATGAAAATTGAGACTTGATGACAGTACTTCAACAAGCCTTTAACACATTTAACACAAATTAATTTCCCTGTGGGGATTAATAATGCCATGTCTATCTATCTCTGTTTCCAGTGAGCAACAAAGGACCTGTGGTCCAAATTATCTGTTAGGTAATACAAAAAGAAGCAACAGTTAGTGAGGTCATACCCATGTGTTAGCACACACAAATAAGAATTCCCGATATGTTTCATGTCATTAAAGTCATGTTTTAGCATTTGGCTCTGTTTCCTAGTGCACCACTTGCTGAGCGTTAGCATGAAACCACAAAAAGACAATTGCAGACACACAGAGTGGAGCCAAGGGCCTTGCTGAGTGACCGTGTAATGTGTGTTACATAAGAGTGGAGGTCCAGAACAGTTAACTCCCCACCCCACTGTACATGTAAATGGATTCAAGAAGCAGTACAAGCCAATATATTGTACTGGGGCTAGTGTAACTGGAGAGGAGCTGTGACTTTTGCTGTGCTGTCATATTTTCACTTGATTTCTCACTCTATAACTGTTTTCTCTTTGAGTTATTCAGTTGGCTCCTTACTGACTGACACTCTGTTTCTCTCCTTTTCTCCTTCTCTGTGGCCTCACTTTCCCACATCCACAAGCTGTCTCTACTTCCTGCACTACACCAATGAGGTACAATACTGCCATGCAGTAATGAATCACTGCCACTAAAGTTTTCCTCTGGACTGACATTGGCTTTCAAGAGTTACAAAACCAGTGTTTGAAGATTTTGTTCTACATTAAATCTGTCTTTAAAGGTTTGGAAAAAAAATAGATAACGTGGGTTTTGTTTGACTGTGGCTGCTGCTTTTTACCTTTTGGTGTGGGTACTATGTGATGTAGCCTAGATGTGACAGGTAGCAGTACCACAAGATTAATGCATATTGTTGGTATGGTCAAATTTTTTTTATTATATTCACATTTGTTTACTGTAAACCTTCTTCTCTGTAGGGTTTAATCTTCAGGATGGTGGTCGAAAAAGACAAATAAGCATTTCTCCACAATTGAAACATAAAAATAGATCTTAAATAAGAGAAATAACTACATATTGCTCAGTAGAGTGCATACCTCCAACAAGGCCTAACAGACCCTTAAATTAAAATTCCTTGATCCATACCTTTATCCAGATCTGGTCCAAATTTTGATAAACTCTTACTTGGCCCATTCACCATCATGGATCTCTTTGGACTCACATGGTCAAATGTTTAACATTCAACTTTAATGTCTCTTAGGTCACTCATCTAATTTCTTTGCGACTAAATCTGGTTTCTGGACTTGTATCAATAAAGCGCTATTTGAATTCTCAAAGCACTTTACAACATTTGTTGCATTCACCATTCACACATAGGTTGAAGTGTAGTATTATCTAAATTGGGATTTAAGAAACCAATTCATATACTAGAATCCAAGGGGTGGGGAGTTGGCATATACGTAAGCAATGATGCAGTAATGGGGCGTGGAATTTCATCTAGTGATATTGAAGTAGGCAGGGGGGCGGTTATTTGGAAAACTTGAGATGCGAGAATGAATCCAGAAGGGTTTCTGACTGTCCTGGAAGTAACATCTTCAGCAGCAGTAGCAATATTGCATGTAGGTGTGAGTCCTCCTCCTTCACAGACACCTCCCCTCCCCTTCACTCTCTGTCAGTCCTTGAAACAGTAGTAGACAACAGATGGATACTAAACAGGGCAAAGCAACTCCGATAGAGTTTTGCCTTTGTACGTGTGACCTGTGTGTACATTCTGTAAAAATAAAGAAAGACCTTGAGCGGTACTATATTGTCAGTGATGAAGTGCAGGACGTGATGTGGGAACCTTAACCCATAGAATACTTTTGTACCAGAAACCTTTCTGCTCTCAAAAACATTGTCTCCCGCCACCAGCACCAGACCTGTATTGAACTACCAAAAAGACATCTGTTGAAGCGAAAATGCAGTACAACATTCCCAAACATGCAGTAAAAACAACCAAAAGGTCTTTGGTTGGATTTATGACAGTTACAAAAACTGTCCCATTCCCATTCCCATTCCCAATGTTTTCTACATCATCATTATCCTCCGTTCACGTGTTGAACTGAGACCAGAGGTCAACAAATGTCTAACGTGAAAACTTAGGGACATAAGTCCGTAACCACATTGGTTGCTCAAATTTTGCCTGCATTTTACACTAGCGCACCCTAAAAAAAAAATAAATAAAAAAATGAGAGTAACAGGTCCCTCTATAATATTTTACTATTACCCACTGAGAGCATTTCATGCTCACCAGCTCACAACGAAAAGCATGGACAATGGTAGAAAGCTGTTCTGTTCCTGATCCATATATTTCAGCAGCTTGTGTGAACAATTAAATTTAAAATTTCAATTTTTTAAATTATTCAAACTCAACCTTTATGATAGGGCTGGAATGCTGACCAACAGGCATGCCTCCTGATTGAGAAGAAGTAAACAGGAGTGGAGTTTTACTCTGGCAAAGAGAATAAGAGTACTTAAGGAAACCCTTAAAAAAAAAAAAAAAGGAAAAATGGCAAACACAACACCTTTGACGACCTACCAAAATCCAACAACAGGTGATGCTCCTAAGAAACAGTGTTTGTTTTTATGTTGAATCCAGACATCCTCTAACGCTTCTCTTCAGGCTGAATGGTCTTTACCCAGTGGAGGCGCCTGGGGCTACGTCTTCAAATACAGAACTGGTGAACGTCCCTACTACAGTCCAGAGGAAAGGGAGGATTTCAGACAAAACACCATCAAAGCTGTGCTAATATTGAAGTCCTGGGCAGTGTTATCCCTGGTGGCTCTAAACCGCCTAAAAGCATTATATATGAGTGAGGCACAAGAGGAGGCCGCCATGCCAGCATCCCAAGACAAAGCGACACAGACTATCCCCACGGTGAGAGAGTATACAGGAGACAGCTATCAACCATCAGCTGGTGAAAAGTACTATTGTATAGGTATAATAAGTATTATTTAGGAGACAAAAGGCTCTATCACCGGCCGCTGGTTTTTCCGAGCTAGCCATCAGGCTGTGAAGCGTGCGGAAAGTCATAAGAAAGTGTTTATGCTGGAGCACTTTAATTCTGACTGCGGGGTATTTCAGATATGCCTTTGTGCCTCTTGCAACATGACTGCAAATGATGGAAGAGAAAGTGACCATTTTTACAAAGCTGTTCCAGATATGTTGCGCCACCAGGCACATTCACACGGTGAAAAAAAATTTGTTCGCCTAAAACCACACCCCGGCTAAAATCATCACTCCACCCCATTCACTTCTTCCTCTTTATTGAACTGAATAAAATACCGGTTTCCCCCTCCATACCTCCACCCAACTTCACCCTGGACACACCGACCTCTTCACTGTGTGCCTTATCGCGCACCTACCAACCCTTCAGTCCTACCACGTTTGGATATCCAGAGACTCTGTTCAACCGCTCTCCTTCACCGCCGCTCAGGACCATGAGAGTAAGGAGATATGTATCTTAACCTAAACTACCATCTTTTCAGACAAAACAGTGATGTTGATAGCTTTTCAATATAGTAAGTCCCTGGGACCCACAGGTGGTACCTTGAGTAGGTCTCTGGGAAATTCAATGGGTCCCCAATAAAATTTAGATTTTTGTATAGTGGTACATTTTATGATCAAATCAAATCAAATCAAATTGTATTCGTATAGCCTGAAATTACAATTAACACATTATCTCACTGGGCTTTGACAAACTGTACAGATGTGACACCCTCTGCGCTTAGACCCTAGAACCGGGTGAGGAAAAACTTAAAAACCCTAAACAGGGAAAATAAGACACCTCAGGAAGAACCGCAGAGGAGGGATCCTTCTTCCTAGGACGGACAGAGATGTAATAGATGTCACTTGTACAGAACACAACAACATGACAATAACAGTTTACTAAGAATGTTTGAGTTCAAACGAGTCTATAAATCCAGAAATAATATGGGTAAAGCATGTTGGTCTAGAAGTCATTGTAGTCCATTGGCTAGGCTGGGCAATCCAGCCTAGGATCCAAGTCACATGATCTCCTGTCTTAATTTGAGCAGTTGGTGTCAGGCAAGACCACAAGAGCTGCTCCACCGCAATGTAGTCAATTGGTCCAGGAGTCATTATAGTCCATGTATAAAGATCTGAGTATTTTGCCTATGTAGTCAGTCTGTACGAAAGTATGTGGACTCTATAAATCCAGGGATATGTGAAGTGTAGGCATCCAGAAGAAGGTGTAGTCTATTGGTCCAGAAATCATTGTATTTTGTGGATCCCGATTTGCACTGGGAAATCCAGCCTAGGATCCAAGTTATAAGATCTCGTGCCCTAATGTGGGCAGTAGGCATCAGGCAGGGCCACAGCAACAGCTCCCACCGCGACCTAAAAAGACCTGCAGAATGATAAAGCACAAAGTCTCCGGGGAAGAAGTAACGTTAGTGTAAGGTTTTGGACATTTAGAGGAGCAGAGATGGAGTCTGAGTCAGATGGAGCAGAGAAGAGACCTCAGTGTCTCATGAAGTGTTCCCCCAGCAACACCCCCAGCAAGTTTAAATTTTTCTATTTTACAGTTCAGACTGAAGAGGGGTACATTCATCACATATACTGTAAGTAGGTAGGTAAAAAATACATTCATCAAATGAAAAATACTAATACTAATTCTACTTTTTTAAAAATTTCTCGTTTGATAGGTCATAACTTTTAGGACCGGCTACCGAAAAATTAATTAATGCTGTCACCCTCCAGCTCGTCCATCAACTGTCCCACATAGTTTCCCAACTGTAATTCAACCGTATATCAGGCTGTCTGTGTCATAGTAGAGCACCCTCCACTGCAGCTGCTGCAAATAAATGTACAGTTTTAATCACCCATAGGTGGCGGTGAATGCATCGATAAATACATTATTTACCTTACTAGGGCGTACAACGCAGCGATCGCTGTAAGTCCATTGAACCATAGCCACTTTTTTGTTGAGGAAAGTAAAGTAAGTGACAATATACTTATCTGAAAACATGTAGCTAAAGAATTCCTTGGGTTCGCTGATGAGAGAGATTGTATAGAGATTACTTCGTTGAACAAACTTTCCCCAAAAGCTGTTGAGGCACAATTTAAACACCTGTCTTTTGGCTGGATTGATTTGGATTTTGTCACCCTCCAGCTAAATCCCCTGATTAGTCTGATAGTCCCTGATATATTTTTTACGGCTTTCCTGATCCGTCGCATTGGCGGGGTACCCTGAAGCTTCCTGCTTACCTTTCAAAAAAGTATGCATGTATTCCACAAAGGTGGAATCGCTCTGTCTATCAAAGTGCAACACCTCGTTGATTTTACCAACCCTAATAGCCCATTTCCACTCTTATTTTTTATTTATTTATTTTTTTAAGGGGGCTAAGATGTAAGATGCAGGAAACATTTGAGCAACCAATGTGGTTACGGCCATATGTCCTACATTTTCACATTAAAAATACCTTTGTTGACATCTGTTCTCAGTTAAACACATGAACGGGAGGTTAAAGTAATGATGTAGAAAACATTTGGGAATGGGCAACCGTCATAAATCCAACCAATGATCTTTTGGTTGTTCATACTTCATGATTGGGAATGTATTACTGCATTTCACTTTAACAGATATCTTTTTGTTAGTTAATTACAGGTTTGATGGCTGTGGCGGGAGAACATGTTTTGAGAGCAGAAAGGTTTCTGGTACAAAAGTATTTTATGGGGTAAGGTTCCCACATAACGTCCTGTACTTCATCACTGATAATATAGTAGCGCTCAAGGTCTTTCTCTGTTTTTACAGAATGTACACACCGGTCACACACACAAAGGCAAAACTATCGGAGTTGCTTTGCCCTGTTCAGGATCCATCTGTTCTATATCACTGTCTCAAGGACTGACAGAGAGTGAAGGGGAGGGGAGGTGTCTGTGTAGGAGGACTTACACCTTGATTCAATGTTGCTACTGCTGCGGAAAATGGACAGTCAGAAACCCTTTTGGATTCATTTTAGCATCTAAAGTTTTCAAAGTAACCACCCCCCTGCCTACTTCCATCTCATTGGATGAAATTCAATGCCCCATTACTACGTCATTGCTTACGTATATGCCAACCCCCACCCCCACCCCTCCCTCCCTCTTTACCCTCCTCCTTAACCTCCTCCCTACCCTCCTCATGACCCTGGTATAGGGTCAAAGTTCGACCTGTCAAAAAACTTGACGAAAGGTGGATTATGTCTCTCTCTTATACTAAGGGCGCAGCATTGGGGAGCAATTTGAGGTTTCGGTATTTTGACCAAGGCCCCTTTGACACACAGTGCAGGGGTCGGGAATTGAAACGCCATTCCTCCATTTGAAGGCCAACCCATTCTAGTCTCATTCTTTGCACCATCCCAAAGTACAGCACTAATTGTCGAAACAAGGGTAACCTATTGAAGTGGCAGTGGCAGTCCTTACTTTTCTGTGTCTTATCAATTATGGCTTGCAGTGGCCGTAACAAGAAACAACAGTGCTATCATATTGATGGCTGTGTCAGTGTATTGTAGTAATTTCGGTAGTCAAAAAAGGGCTGTGGGTGGTGTTCGAATAAAGAGGGTGTTGTTTATTATCTCCTGGTTTGTTTCCCCACTCTACAACCTTGTACAGAATGCTTGGCAGTATTTGATTTGAGATTAAGCTGTTATACTGGACATTGTTTGCTTGGGGTTATAATAAAAAGCGATATTTTGCTTTTCACTCTCCATAAAGGTTAAAAATCTGAAAAAAGCTTAAGTAGCAGCAAAAATATCATAGCCATGCTAAGATTGGAAGCAATGATTGTTTCGGAAATGACATATTTAGATGATAAGGGTGGAACTGGGGCAGATCTCGCTGAGAAACCTGAGTTGGCTACCAACATTACATATTAGCTTCCACATGCTTTTTGATCTTCTTCTAAAATTTGAGGTTAACTTTATTGATAAGTAGCATGTTATAGTGATTTCACTAGACTAAATAGCACATGATACACGTCCAAATTTGACAGATAAATGATTTGTACTACAACAACCACTGAAGAAGTAATACACACAGAGCCATTGGTGAGCACCAGGTAGGCATTTCTTTCTTCTGTCTGAATTGACAAGTCTTATGTCAGAATACGTCAAAACATGTTATGTTGTCTTCGTCATCGTAGTCTTTTTCTCAAAGATTGTAGCAAATTTTGTGTATATTATGATCGAAATTAATTACAAATTGTGTAAAGTGAAATGTGAAATACAACATTCAGTGTCATAGTTTATCCATTTTACAATGAAGAACCCTACAGTGTAAGGATAGGGTAATACTAACACTATCTCACACAAATGCATTTGATTTAGAATTGGGAATATTGTTTCTATACCCACTTAATCCAAGAAGAGATTTTTAGCTCAAGCCTATTAGCTCTAGTAAATTAGATGTTTGCTTGCTGTACGCAGGATGCTTCTGCTATCTGGTTCTTCTTTGTCCGTCTTATCTGGCAGCTATGAGGACTACCTGTATCTCCAAAGTTAAGTATTACTATTACAACAGACTCAGCTAGAATATTTAACAAACATTTATGTTTACAATGTTGTAATGCAACTATTCTTTGCTTCGGTTTGTTAGAAAAAGAAAAAGAAATTACAAGATGGAAAAGTAGAGTTTTTTTCCCGTTATTTTTGGTTTAGTTTTTGGTCGTTAATTTTGCCTCTGTACATGTCGATTTTTAGCCTAAATGCAAAGGGTTTAACAGAAATATTAGGTTAACTATAGGAATAACAGACATTTTTACACATAACCTCCCATTTGGAGTGACTGAAAAGTAACTACAAAATTGACTGACAGCCAGTTTAATTGCCATGTGTGGCATAGTCTCTACTTATTCCATGATAAATGAAACATCAAACATCAACCATCATATTTCAACTAGTCTAGACTTGCCCTGAAGCATATTGATATGGACACAGCTGTGTTATTACTGCACAAGTTTTGTGCTTTGGCTGTTAATGTGGCTCTTCATATTACACGGATTTGCGGACTACACAATTAGTCAGGGGGACTGTGGTGAACACTATAAATTGACATAGAGAGAAAGGGGAACCAAATACTTCCAGAATGAGTAATTAATAAAATGTGGAGAGAAGAACATTTGACAGACGAGCCATATGCACTAGCAATACCATGCTGTGTCACAGATAGTTCTGAGGAGAGACAAAATCCTAAAATTGTGTCAATTGGCCTAAAATTCAGTTGGGTTCTAATGAAAATATGGGGTTAGCTTTAAATATAAAGCAAATAAGCCTCAATCAGACTGAGACATAAAGTATTCCAATCTTAGTTGCATTGTAACGGTAAGCGTATTGCGTCACTTCCTGTTGTCCATGTCTGATCGTCTTGCAGCACGTTGTTAACTATCTGGAGGGTTTTTAACTATACTAATTGTTTAACTGCTGTGTACTAAAAGTGTACACCCTTGTACTTAAGCACCATTCAGAAACCGCTCTCATTTTAGTGAATTGTATCACTAGTCTTACAACCGTTCTATGTTGCGCTAACCAACTCAGGTAGTAAACTTAGCGCACACCGTGGCTTCTCCCTATGGCATGTTTAGTTATTCCTCTGCCTCTTTTAGTGATACTGGTATGTGTGTAGCCCTATGGAAAATTAGGACTAGATATTAAAAATTCCTTGATTCATAAATAGGAATTAGAAGTTCATTGATTCATAAATTGGAATGAATAAATAGTATAAGTAGAATAAATAGGATTTAAAAGTTTAAAAACTATGCAGAGGTTTGATGTTGCATATTGTGCAATAGCCATTGGATTTCATGGTTAAGTTCATGTATTGAAATATTTACATGATGTAAATATGTATTTTGTTTTCCAAAATACTATGTTCATTATGCTGGAAATATTGTAAAGATGTTTTATTTTGAATACTGTGAGAAGAAATCCAAATGTAAAGTGTTGCATTTTGTTTATTTTCACGAGCCAATGAAAAGTGAATTGAAGGTCAGGCGTGAGAGGAGAGTGACGAGGATAGATAAGAGAGAACGCTAGGAATGGTTGCTGTGCTGTTGTTTTTTGAAACGTTACCAGTGGAAATATGCAGTCCACATATTTCCCAAGTGTTTGAAGAGTAATAACGTGAGTACACAACCCGTGAACTCTGAGAGTTGTTATATTCGACGGATGGACTGTTTTGAACGATTTATTCCGAAGAAGAGTTCAATATTCAGGCGGTCTGCCATCTTGCCTAGCTTAGCGCTACATTGAGATAGCTGTTCTGGTTTGCGTTTGGACTGTGTGTTCGCCAACCCGGAGAGCTTGTCAAGTCTGCATAAACTAGAGGAGACAGTAACACGAGATTCCTGCGATTCCAACCAACTAAACACTCTTCGGAGAGGAGCTTCGCGTGTGCTGCCTGTTCCAGGAACTGTGAGTGTTTTGTCTTCTAGCTCATTTAGAGTGAAGGAGCCCGCATTCTGGTGCGCTACACCCCACACAAGCTATGGGCCAGGCCTGCAACAATCACTTGACTTGGGGTATTATTTTTAGGTATACTTCCGACTATAGGGTATTTCATTTCATTGAAGCTTAGAGCCCTGTGTTTGTATTTTTTGATAGGCTACGTGAATGTGCACTTGCAAGCTATTTTAAGATGGAAAGAAAACTGAATTGCACTTATAATTTACAAAAGGAACTTTCTGATTGTGTACATAAGTAAATGGTTCATTTAATTTACAAAGATTTCATTGCCTGTGAATGGTTATTTGCATTTAGCTTGAGAACATAGAGCTATAGTTTTTCCTTAAAGAGTAAGCCTTATAGTCGCCTACCCTATAAGTTAAAATACTTAAAGTTAAGTCCAAAGCTAATCCTTCAAAAGTGAGTACTTGCATATTAGTTCCTTGCTACATAGTAATTATTACACACAGTTAAAAGACAAAGTAAACATACACTAATAGTTAGAGATAACACTTTATTTAAAGAACTCAGGTTAGCTACCCCTATTAATTGCCCGGACAGCAAAGGGGTGCTACATAAAATGGAGGCACCCCTGGGATCGTTAAATTGAATTTATTGTTTATTTTGTCTTTTTGGTGCTTAATGGCAATATTAAAGGGCAAGTAAGTAATACATTTGTTGCAAGATTAAAGGACCACTAAGTGAAAAATTAGTTTTCAATTTTCAAGTAAAACTTTATTAGTTATTAAAGGCAGTGATAATGGAAGTTCAGTATGTACATTCAGAGTTGGTGACAGGTCAGAGAGTGGTGTGAAGGTGAGTCCCTCGAGGAAGACCACGTTTTGCTGGCGCTCGTTCCCAAAGGCAGTGAAGTGGCCCAAATTGAACAAACGCTGGAAACTGTGAAAGCCCTAGGACGAGTGACAGTGCGAGGCAGACTGTACAACAGAAAACTGGATCGTGTCACAGCATTGTGTGAATGTAGAGAGAAGATTGACCCGACCAAGGTTCCCTTTGAAGTGAAACACCCCACTTCAGACATCAGTTTGCCGATTGCTTCAAAGAGTTCAACTTTCGATGGAGATGCACCAGACCCACTAAAAGTTCTGCTTGATGAATCAGCATCCAGTAGCTCTACTGAATCCATCATCTTGGCTGTCGGCGATGTGTTGTCAAAGATAGGGAAACCGTCAGGGGAGAACAGTATCTATCGCCGCCTGCGGATGTTCTCTGGCACATTACCAACACCTGCAGGAGAAGAGGCGTTGGAGCATTGGCTCGAACAGGCTTGTTTGATGGTCGAAGAGAGTGACTGCTCAGACAAAGAAAAGCGTAGACGAATTATGGAGTGTCTTAGAGGGCCTGCTCTAGCTGTAGTGAAAGCGATACATTCAATGCACAGAGGAG
Source organism: Mola mola (assembly GCA_001698575.1). Lineage (NCBI taxonomy): Eukaryota > Metazoa > Chordata > Actinopteri > Tetraodontiformes > Molidae > Mola > Mola mola. Next base: position 5,140,363 of record KV751336.1, read on the forward strand.
TAATCTGACCTTTATATAGGGGAAACCAAACACCCCCTCCACAGACGCATGGCACAACACAGGAGAGCCACCTCATCGGGACAGGAGCTCAGCTGTACATCTGCATCTTAAGGAGAAAGGTCACTCCTTTGAGGACTCCAATGTCCACGTTCTGGACAGAGAAGACAGATGGTTTGAAAGAGGACTAAAAGAGGCCATCTATGTCTACTTGGAGAAACCTCTAAACAGGGGTGGTGGACTAAGACTCCATTTGTCTGCAACCTACAATGCTGTCTTGGGAGCCCTCCCCAGGTGGTTTAACTCCCATACACACCTGGGGCCATGAGATCCCAAGGTGTCACATGAAACCAGGGGTGAGGGGCAAACACTCTCGAGTGATTCACACCTGGGCTCATGTGACCTTAACGACTCACGTGATGCTTAGCCAGAGGATCGGGCCCCCATCCTCATTTTTGGTGATTGCCTCCACCCACTCTGGGTTAAATACCTGGGTTTCCCGTACTGACCCTCAGAACTGAAGAAGCCTTTCGGATGAGAGGCGAAACGTCTTCAAACAAGAAAATAAGTCCAGTTGCTTCCTACTAAACACTCCAATATCAGAGACCATATTTCCCCTTTACTGGCTTCTCTGCACTGGCTCCCAGTTAAATTCAGAATAGAATTTGAAATCCTTGTCCTCACCTACAAAGCTATTCATGGTCAGTCACCATCTTATCTTAAAGAGCTCATAGTATCCTATCACCCATCCAGAACCTTACGCCCCCAGAATGCAGGATTATAGGTGATCCCAAGAATCTCCAAAAGTAGAATGGGAGGCAGAGCTTTCAGCTATCAAGCTCCTCTCCTGTAGAACTATCTTCCAGTCTTGGTACGGGAGGCAGACACACTCTGATTTTAAGAGTAGGCTTAAAACATTCCTTTTGATAAAGCTTATAGTTAGGACTGGCTTATCTAGCCCTTAGTTATGCTGCTATAGGCTTAGATTGCTGGGGGAACACTTCATGATGCACTGAGCTCTTTTCTCTGCCCCCTCTGACTCATACTCCTCCCCTGCTTCTCTAAATGTCCATATCCTTACACTAACTTTACTGGGGGCTGGAGGGTGGTGTTCAGCTGCCCTCGTCAACTACCTACAACATCCAAATGCAATCACACACACGCGCGCACACACACACACACACACACACACACACACACACACACACACACACACACTACACAATGGATAGTTGTGTAGATGCAATTGCCTCATGAACACTACTGGGTTAGTCCTTTAGCAATTTTTGTTACAATTGTAATTGTATGTATTTTGGGCTCTCTTTGCTACCACGGTAAATACTATTTTAAATTTGCATTGTAAACCCTACGGTTTTTGCTGTTGTTGCAGTATGCTGCTATATTTATAATGGCGATCATTGTTACTGTTGTTGTTATTGTAGTTGTTGTTGTGCTCTCCGTGTTCCCCAACCCCTCTGTCTTTCCTAACCCGTCTCTTTTCTCTCTTTCTATCCACTCTTTTGCCTCATGCAATCCAGTAGCCATGCCAATAAAGTTAAACACAGATCTCAACAGGAGGAGTATATCAGACTCCTCCTTTGGTGAGCAAATCTGTTATAGCACAACAACACATCCAGAATCTTCACACTGCATGCCTCAGCTGCTGAACAGGACAGGTTTATATACATAAATAAATTAATGCATTAATCCCACATTTTCACCACATACAGGTATTAAGTGCAAAATACATGACAGGGAAATATCAACTGAAATAATTGCAAATATACTGCTGTCTGACCAGTCTACCATTGTGGTCATCTGGGTCAAAAGGAGGAATGTCTCAGGGCTCCTCATCCACCACAGGACGTCCTTTATTTAACGCCAAGATCATCGCCTCTGCTGGGGTCAACTCAGCTACTGCTGTGCTACCCTATGTCATTCTGAGACTGTTCTTCCTATAAGCTTAAATCAGTACAAACAGTGCAATGGGTGAGGAGATACTTTCTGCGTACAATGTATGCATCACTTGTGCATTGACCATATATTGCCTATTTTTTATACAGTGGATATAGCATTTTCCTCCCTATGTACTGTACAGTATATTTTAAATAGCATTCCCCCCCTATGTATAATACAGTTATGTAATTGTGTTTGCTCAGTTATATTTTAAATAAGGTTCTACCTCATTATATTATTGAGAAGAAATAAAAGGTTAAATGAAATAAAGTTTAAATGCAATAAATGATATTAAACAAGCCACTTACCAGTCCCCAGGATTTTCTGTTACTTGATTTTCCACTGTTGCAAAATTCTTGTTTCTTTCATGTTTGTTCTGTGTGTATAATGAGGGACAACGAAGAGTTTATCAAAGATATGTTTTGTACATGAGAATTACTTATGTATTGAGTCAGTCAGCAACAGCTTGCCACCCCTTCTCCCTTTGTTTTTTTTGCATCTGCTGTACTTCCTTCTTTTTTTTTTATTTAACTTTTGTATTCCTCGCACACCTCCATTAATAATTCCCTGGATGAAATCTGGTGCACGCAGTCTGACTCTCCATGGTGATCATCAGTGAATCTGTGATCTCGGACTCTATTTAAGGTGGCCGTGTGCACGAACTCAACAGGATTAGCTGTAGCTGGCTTTACTTAACCAATCCTCCTCCGCCTAGTGTTCCCATTGTGAAACCAATTAAGCCAGCGATGCGCTGTTTTGGATTGGGTGATCCCTGCTTTGTTGTTGATCCTGGATCTTGGAATCTTGCCTTTGTGCAATGGGCCCCTGGTTTCAATTGTTGTCTTTTTATTTACAGAAATGTCAAAGTTTTATGCTGTGATGTTCTCTGACAGCCACACAGCAGCCATATAGCTGGCCATAGTTTGCTATTTAGTAAACATATGCGAAACACTGATTCTGCATCAAGCTTCCATATTTATTTTTTATGGTTAATAAAAAAAGATAAGCCACTGTCCGATTTTGGGGGTTACAGCCCTGAGTGCTCCTATCACCACGGGTACCACTGATGCCTTTACTCCCCACGTCCTTTCCAGCTCCTCTTACAGCCCTTGGTCTGAATCTGGAAGTCTGGCTGTATATCTACACAAGGGAGGGCATATAAAAACTGTTTTAAAAATTAGAATTTTTTTCTTTTGGTTATGTTTAATTGCTTTTTATTTTGTGAGTTTTAATTGAAATTCTGGTGTCTTTGGCAACAGCCCAGGCAGGCAATAGACTGATAAGCCTGTTTGAATTCAGATTTCACAGGGACTGTGTGTGTCTGTGTGTGCATGAGAGAGAGAGAGAGAGGGAGAGAGAGAGAGAGAGAGAGAGAGAGAGAGAGAGAGAGAGAGAGAGAGAGAGAGAGACAAGTATTTGGGTTGATGTGAATGTGCATGCTTGAGCCTTGATATGAAGTGATTAATATAAAATTTTTAAGGTACACACAGTGAAGGGACGAATAGCGAGAGGTATGCAGCAAGAAGGAGGAGATGGAGGAGGCTGTATAAAACTAGGC
>KV751336.1:5158050-5168347 GCA_001698575.1 Mola mola
ACAGTCTTATTCAGTGCAAAGTTGTACACCGTACCTATTATACTAAGGCTCGACTGGCTAAGATCTATGATGGTGTGACTCCAACTTGTGATAGGTGTAAGCAATCTCCCGCAAACTTAATTCACACGCTCTGGCATTGTCCATCCCTATATAATTATTGGACTGAGATTTTCAGTACCCTGTCAGAGGTAATTGGGGAGGAAATAAAGCCGAATGCTCTGAGTGCACTTTTTGGGGTTGCTCCCCCTTCCCTCACTAAGTCCAAAAAGGATGTGCTGGCCTTTGCTACTCTGTTAGCCAGAAGACTAATTGTAATTAATTGGAAATCAACAACACCGCCCTGTCATGCCCGCTGGATTAGAGACACTCTTTATTTTCTTAAATTGGAGAAAATCAGACTATCTTTATCTGGCTGCTCCAGTAAATTTGGGAAACTATGGGGCCCATTCCTACAATTTGTTAAGACGACAGATCTTCCACTTACCCCTGACTGACATGCAATTTAGAGGGGTAGATATGTTGCTTTTGGTGTGTTGAGGGTCACATGCCGCTACTCTGATTCAGGATATCTGTTGCTATCTCATTGCAGTTTACTATTACCTGACTGATGTGCTTTTTTTTTTTTTTTTTTTCTTCCTCATTTATTTTCTTTTTAAATGTCTATTTCTGTCCTAATCCTTATGGCTGTTCTAGTTCTGTGAGTTGTTCGGGCATGCAGCAATACTTCAATAAACTTTTGTTTTCTGTTGTTTGTTTGTTTTTTCTATAAGAAAATATGACTACTTTACTCTTTGTGTATGTTTTAATACAATTGTACTCATCTGCAAAACCCAATAAAAAAAGTCTGGAAAAAAAAAAAATTATGTAAGATTTTGCAATGATTTCTCATATTATATTGGAAATACAAAATTGAAAAGGGAACAACCATGCTTTATTTCAATTTCGAGATGATTTATATTTAGCTGAAATTGATTCATAGTTTTAAGGATTTTCCTAATGGTTTGTTTCAATGTTCATTGCTCTGTGTACCAACTGCTCTGCAGAGTCGATGCTGTAAGGCATCTTTTGTGGGCGGTCAGAATCTCTTACTGTCCTGATTGGCTCCCCACTACTCCTCAAACCGCATGTCTCCAGCTATTCCTTTCCATGAGTTTGACCGAAGTCATATGTCTTGACCCAAAACAATGGAAACTTTTGCAAAGAGAGACTCGCTTTCGTTTCGTTGAGGAATGCTGGACAAGAACACCAAGTGCCAGGCCCAGGAGCGCTCTTTAACTTCTTGTAACGCATGACTTGTAAGTAAGTCACGTGTTACTTGTAAACATCTCTCTAACACCTAGAAATGACTGAGTTCAGGTCTTTGGTAGAGGAGTAAAAGTTTTCCTCAGCCGCGTGCGCTCCAAAACCGCCCGGGATGACCCACGGAGCCGTGTCCGGATCCAGCAGCACGTCTGGCTTGAACTTCTGCTCCTGCAGGAGTGACGGCCCGGTGGCGTCCAAAAATCAGATCGAAATGTGAGTTTTAAAAAGTGACGTTTTAAAGGTAACTCTAGAATAGATTTAAGGTTGTGTATACATTATTATGCATTGATGAATGCCGTGTATGTCCAAGTAACAGGCTCTTGAACTGAAGACTTAACGTTACTTTCAATGTGGCAAACTTTTTGTTGTATTTCGTGGGGGTTTTTTACAGGTAGTCCTCCTTTGACCTTACACATAATGACTATTCAGGTAGTAGGAATGGTCCTACCTGTTAAACAGGTCCATAGTTTGGGTTAATAGAGGGGAGTCATGGTAGTATTAAAAATGTGAAGGCAATGTAAATCTAAATCAGAACACGCTGGGCATATAAAGAGAGAATTCCCTCCCTTTATGTTTAAAGCTGGGATGCTGTTTGTTCGTCTGACAAATATCGTTGCTCCTCAGACAAATAAAGAATTCAAATCATCCAAGAAAATAACATAAGTAAACAACGGTTTAGTTCTTAGGACTGATGTAAGATAAGATGGGGTTTAAAAGATTATGAAATCAACAGTACCAGATTTTCCACAAAATTAAAAAAAATAGCTCAAATGTCTTGCTCGTGATGTACAAGGGTCTTTATCACATGGCAGGGGATTTTGGCACTGCCCTATTGTGTGCGCATACGTGTTAGCATGTTTAATTTTTGCACACATGTCTGTTTGTTTCTTGTATTAATGCCTGTGTTTGGTAAAATGTCAGGGGAAGTCTGACTATGGTTTTCAAGCCTTTAGGATGTCCGTGGATATGTATACTGTTAAATGTGGGTAAAGTAAACTTCTCTTTTCTGGTTTGCATTTATGCTGCATGCATGCCTTCTAAAGAAAAGAGATAAAAACTATTAGACCAGAGTGTATGCTTTTTGTGAAGGGGCTTCAGCAGTTAAAGAGGGATTTGGACAGCTGAATATAGGTCACTACTTTGTCTTATGTACTGTATGTGTGTGGTGAATCTCAAAGCAGATGACCCATCTCCATGTTGGTTCAACTTTGTATTAGTAGATTAATCAAAGTCAAGTAAAATGAAACAAGAACAGCTGTGTAGCCACATTGCTCGGCATCTTATATTGTTGGTAAATGGATCTCTTATAATAGAATTTCAACATGTCGCCATGTAGCCATTGTCACTACAAACCGGGCTAAACTTAAACTCATTTGACCAGCTGCCATGATATTTTTCTGAGCTGGATGAGTACCGTCTCTCTCCTGGTAGTTTGTCTGAACTGTAAGAAAAAATTTAATCTGAATACTCAGAATAGGGCTGCATGCCTGTGTTAGGTATGTTTAGCTCACTTTAGTAGCTGGAACTAAGAGAGTTCCTGCACAACCCGCACACTGGTTTGTCAGTCAAACTAAGGCAGCAACTAACAATTATTTTCATTATCAATTAATTTGTCATTTTTTAAGAATTAATCCATTCACCATTCAGTCAATGACATGTAAAAAAAAATCTTTGAAGATATTCTTGCCAGAGCCCAAAAGGGACATCTATAAGTTGCTTTTTATAATACAAAACCTGAAGAGTCTTTATTAATATCATAAGTGATGAAAACAAGCTGCAAATCTTTACATTTAAGAAGATGGTACCATAATTTTTTTCATTTTGTTAACAAAAACTGAAATGGTTTATCATTTAAAAATACTTATTTTTAAAATTGTTGAAAACCAGCAATGTTTTTGCTCAGTATATTGATTAATCGTTGCAACTCTAAACTCACATTCATAAAGAAGACCATCATTTGTTAACTGCTGCTTGTGCTAGTTTATGCAAGTCTTAATTGTATGAATTGACTTTGTACCACTTCTCCCCTGACTTACCCCACCAGCTTTTTTGTGCCTAATGCTTTACCGAGTAATCTGCTGTGCCATTGTAGCAAACTTATTTCTGGAGGAAATATGGCTTTGTTCAGAGAGGTGTCGTTTGACAGATGTCGAATTGAGGATAGGTGTTATGGGCCTCTTTTTCTCCCCATGAACTTGGCTTATCACGTTCTTCATCATGTGGTCATGATTCTGAGCAGCAAGGACTAACACAGCACAACCACAAACACACCAGATATCTCCTGGTCTTTACCATAGGCTGAATCTCTTTCGGTCTGAGCTCATAAGGCTTTAGTGGGGCCTGCCATACATGGAGTCAAACACTATATTTATCCCACATTCCTCCTGAGAGTGACTAATATGGACAAGCAAGAGTGGGGGGTCACCAAGTTATCTGCCCACTATGTGGAAATGGCCCTTACATAGTTATGATTGTCTCTTTGGCTGTTGCCCTAACAAGCACCTACCATTTCACTTCCCTGGATGGCTGAATGCAAATTGACGACCCACTCCATTAGCTGCTGCACATGTTTACTGGGTTGTCTTTATTTATCTCTTTGTCACCCCTAACTGCCCACGTCTTATACCTTTTTGAAGTCAGATTTAGTTGAAGTCCTTCCCTATTTTTATTTTTCCACTCACATTATCCTTCATTGTGCGTATTTAGCCTGTTAAGTGGTCTATTCATGTGGAGGGTAGTGTTTTTGCCCTTGTCTGTGTGTGTGTTTGTGTGTCCAAAATAACTAAAAAAAAACAAACCACTATCAAATTTAACAGTGGGATTAATATGGCCAAGATCCAAGTCTGACTAAACTTTAAGACCTCTAGCACCAAAATTGATGGAATGACAAATACAAGTATTGCTGCTCGTATGCAGGATTGCAGCCAATTGGATGTGCCATTTAAATTTTCTTCTAAATCAACTTTTCTGATTGATGTACCAGCGTGATATTTTTAGATCATTTTATTCATTCATTTTGATATATACTTGGTCTTCTGGCAACATAAGACATAACAGATGCTGAAATTGCCAATGTCATGACAGAATTCAATGAATTGATATTGAAGTTAGTAGAATTGTGTAACTGTCACTAAAAACACAGTGTATGACATTTGTGTTTGGCTGGCAATTAATATTTGATCAATGTTTAAACTGTAAATTGTTTTCTTGAATAATTCTGATGTGTTTTGTTTAGAAATTGCGGGGAAATAAATGAATAGAAAAACTATTGGATATATATACAGTATATTCATCACAGCTCAAGAAAATGTATTCATATTCATTTTGCTATCATTAATAACAAGAAGAAGAAGAATTAATTATATTAATAATAATTTTAATCAAAACAGCTATACTGCTAAATTGCTAAACAGAATAAGCCACCATTTGTTAATGCTGTATGGAATCTGGGAAGGTAGTTTGTGTCTGTGTTGGAATGTGTATTGTCTCTAATTAAGCATATCCTCATATATGCATGACATGTAGACTAAAACTAGTTGCTGTAATCAGAGCATAGAAATGTTTAAGTCTACAGTATTGCTGCCCTGTCAAAGAGGAGTTTATGTGTACAGTAAGTTGGTTGTATCCCTCTGAATGCTCATGTGAAGAATGGCTGAGTCTTTTAAGGGACTACTGTATTTTTAGAATCTGTAGTTGAGTCATTTGTAGCTCCCCTACCTTTCAAACCATCAGGCTTAAATTCTACATCCTCAAGCTGTGTAAGGCTGCAGGCTGTGTAAGATTGCGTGCATGCACGTTCCTAGACTTCCATGCAAGATTCTTAGAGTATGAGCATTGTATTCCAAATGACATTTGACAGTACCACTGATATACAATGCCATTGTCAACTACATTATATGGGCTGTGTTTGAGCACAGTGAGATATGATGCAGCAGGAGTGGAGGAGGGTGGTTTCAATGAAAAGCAGGACAAAGTTTTGGATGCAGAAAAAAGGAGAGAGAGGAGAGAAAGCAAGGAAAATGAGAGAAAACAGCTATGTCAAGGTTGTATGGCTTATGGGAAATAAGCCATACATGGCTGCAGTTCGGTTTTTGTCTGTGAGTCTTGATTCATGGTCTCAGGAAAAGACAGCAGGGAAAGTTAGTTAAAGGATGAATAGGATGGATGAAGTTACATAGCAAAAGGGGATTTTAGGAAGCTTAAAGGCAGACATCACCGGGTTGTTTTGCCCTGAACATGAAACTAAAGACAGGTGTTTTATCTCAAAGGTGAGCATAATAATACGCAAAATGAAAAACTGTCAGTATAAACATCTCTTATTTGTTTGTTTAATTTCAAAATATTTACATCTTGATGTAATCACCACACTTTCATTGATCCCAGCATGGGTAGTTGCCAGTTACTTGTTACTTACCTGTTTTCTGTAGCTTGGGTTTACAAAACCACTCTTATTAAATTTTATTAAATTTTACCAGAACAGTTCAGCCAAATTTCTGGATCAATGTTTCCTCTACCAACGCTTTTATCATTGTGTTCCTACTCGATGCGATGACCTCAGTTACAGTTGATGAGATTAAGTGTTCTAGAAAGGAACAGAATCATATTTGACCTGCTTTGGCACAAGCACCGTGTGCTGGTCAACCAACACTGTGGAGGATGGACTCACTTTATCTTTCCTTCCGGACCCTATTCTCGACCCAGTCCCTTTCTACTGGCAGCTGTGACTATGAGTGAGGCTTTGTGTGTGTGTGAGCGTACCCCAGCTGTGTGCTGCAGCAGAGAACATTGTGTTCTATGTTCACATCAAGGCTTGGATCTTGCATTGGTCTCTTGGGGAGTCCATAGACCAGAGGCCATCTCACAATGGAGTGTCATAAGCCCATGACAATACCTGTCTTTTCCTTGTCCCCAACTTGAGCACATTGAAAGAGGTAAGGGTCAGCATGTGCATGAAAATGACAACAAAAAAAGTACACTTACAGTCTTATGTAAAAGAAAAAAAGCATGCTGATGCAGTATGGCAGGATTTGACACTTTTATTGACACGCTTTTTTTTCCTCTTTCCTCTTTCCTTCCAGTATCAGTGAGAGTTTATTCACTGTGAAAGGTGCAGCCTGGTTTCTACCCAGGGGAATTAGCCCCACACCTAACTTTGCACCCCACCTCCACCAGCGCTGGAGCAAGCACACAGGTGAAGACAAATGACAGCCACAACTTTTTATTCATTCATTCACTGAAATTCAGTGTTCCACACAGTTTGACTCTCTTCCTCGCAAATGATTTCCTGCTCAAAACTTCAGATTAAATAGCACAGTTTGTTTTCAGCTGGCCATTCAATTATTCTTCATTCTTCAGTTTATTTAAGCTGGACGTCACCTAGAGTCTTTATACAAGTCAGTGAAAACTGCTAACCACAGTATCACTTGTCATTCAAAATATATATAGTATTACATTTAAAAATACACCCACATATGCACTCTCCTGACAGTCCCAGCATAATACACACCAACCCAGCCCCATCCAATGGAACTGGCATTTGCACATTTCTATGTTAGAAATGTGCAAATGTGAGTTCCAGTTCCTAATTTTATTTCAAATTTTTGATATAACACCTACTATTAAAAATATACTTTACCCACAAATTTATTTATTTATTTTTCATTTCATTTCTTTGTTTTTATTCTCATTCTGAATTTATTCTGAAATACACACTAAGTAGTGGGCTTGAGGCTGTGTGGTTGAGGTGAAGTCTTTTAAAAAGCATGGTTCATCTAATATATCAATAACAGGATTGTTAATAAAGACAATGATTTAACAATGAAGTCAGTGATTCAGGGTCTTAGCTGCTGAAATCAGGAGAGATCATTTTAAGGCCTTGTACACACTAATACAGGTGTTTTTTGGAAACAAACATTTTGCTGAGTATGGGCCTCTTGTCCACACCTCCACCTCCAAACGAAAAAGTACCATTAAAGTGTATTTTTCTGTGTATCATTGTTTATGTCTGAAGATTCTTAGTCATTCAGGTCATGGTAGTCTTGGTGTTTAAGTTGAAGGCAACTGGACTTCTTGTAGTTTCTTGAAAACGTTTCGCCTCTCATCAAAGAGGTTTCTTCAGCGCGGAGTTTCTGGTAGGGAATCCCCAGTATTTAATTTTGTGGAAGATCATTCACACCTAGGAGAGTGGACAAACAGTACAATGCCCCACCCCCAATCTGTCTCACACATCCACAGCTCATCAGTTGGGTTGTCACTCCCCCTGGTCATCATGTGAGTCAACGGTATCACATGAGCCAAGGTGTGAACTGTGGTTAAGTTCCTGGGGAGGGATTTCAAAACTGCACTGTATGTGGTAGACAGTTGATGTCTGAGGCCTCCGCCTCTGTTAAGTGATGGTTGTTCCAGCTTGACATAGATGGCCTCCTTTATTCCTCTCTCAAACCATCTATCCTCCCTGTCCAACACATGCACATTATCATCCTCAAAGGAGTGTCCCTTCTCCTTTAAGTGTAAGTTGACTGCTGAGTCCTGGCCGGAGGAGCTGGCTCTCCGGTGTTGAGCCATGCGTTTGTGGAGAGGTTGTTTGGTCTCCCCGATATAAAAATCTGAGCACTCCTCACTGCACTGGACTGCGTAAATGGTATTGATAAGTTTGTGTCTGGGAGTTTTGTCCTTTGGGTGAACTAGTTTCTGTCTCAGTGTGTTGCAGGGTCTGAAGTGAACTGGGATGTCATGCTTAGAGAAAATTCTTCTAAATTTCTCTGACACCTGTGCCACATAAGGAATGACAACATTGGGGTGTTTGTTCCTCTCCTCTTCCTATGTTGTCGGGTTGTTGTTCCTGGAGCGCTTAGTGGATTTTACATACGCCAGTTAGGGTATACATAGGTTTTTAATGCTGTCTTGATGTGTTTATATTCCTTAGTCTTCCTCTCTGTCTTTGTGGGAACACTTTCAGCCCGGTGATGTAGGGTTCTGATAACTCCCAGCTTGTGTTCCAAAGGGTGGTGAGAGTTGCAGAGCAGGTATTGGTCTGTGTGAGTAGGTTTCGGGTAGATGTCAAGGTGTATCGCACAGTCCAGGAAAGGCAGCCTGTTTTTCTTTCATGTCCTCCCTTTTGAACTTGATGTTTCCGTCTACTGAGTTAAGGTGTTTCGTGAAAGCTTGGCTCATGTGATACCAGCGACTCACATGATGACCGGGGGGAGTGACAACCCAGCTGATGGGGGTGGATGTGTGACACACGGATTGGAGGCTGAGCATTGTACCTTTTGTCCACTCTCCTAGGTGTGAATGATCCTCCACAAAATTAAATACTGGGGACTCCCTACCAGAAACTTAGAACTGAAGAAGCTTCTTGGATGAGAGTCGAAATGCCTTTAAGGAACTACAAGAAGTCCAGTTGCCTTGAAATTAAACACCAAGAGTATCATTGTTTATATTTTGATACAATTTTTACACAGCTCAGTTTGCACATGTCCATTGTTGTTATGACAGCAGCAACTCCAACTCAGTTGTGATAGCAACCAATACCTTTTAGTTTCAGTTTCTATTAACACTTAAGGCAGGGTATCAGAGAGGTGTTAGATTAAAGGTTAAGAAATATGTGTTGAGTAATTGTAAATAAACAGATTCTTCGCTACTACTGTTTATATTTGTAAGCAACCAATGACAAAGAGGAAACGGTGAACTGCACATGCTGAGAATGCACCTCTTGGGTATTCGATATGTCACTTATGTGGACTGTGCCACAACTTACTGGCCCAGTATGCCTGTTTCAGTGTTGATAGTCACTTTCCATTCTTGTGTATACAGAGCTGTCTTCTAAAATGAAGGTTGTGAAGACAAAACATCTGCTCAGAAAACTATCCATGTTAGTATGTCCAAGGCCAGTGTAAACAATAGATGATTTAACTACAGCTGTTTCAAAACAAGGAAATTAAATTCAGTACAGTCACTTCATTTCTGCATGGCTTGTGTTGGCCAGCTGGTTTGATTAATGTTCTGTCGAACATTCTTCAAATATCTGAGCTTTGACAGTGGGAGGATAGTATAAACTGCTGCCATGGATAAAAACAGTCTTTGTACATGGAGATGCCATTTTTGATGTGAAATGGGCTGATTACAACGCACCCGAAGCTCTGTTTCAGAAGATTCTGTCTTTTTTATATATTTAGAGATCAGGTTGAATTTAGGATTAGTGCAGGAGACTCTATTGTGACTGCACTAAAAATACATCTCAGGTTAAATGACATTATCTAGGATGTAATGTATGCATTAAAATGCTACAAATGTAGCTGTTCTCTAAAATAAATAACCTGAAACTAAACCAGGATGTTGAAATTCTTTTTGTCTAGCTGATCTCCAGAAACATCTTCAGACCATGTTCTCTGTGCTGCGGCTAGAAGACACCATCCGACTGGTCAGTAACGTACACGCACACACCAAGGAATCTTTAGCACCGACACATTTAAAAAAAAACAACTATATTCAATAACTATGAATACACTCTACACTAAACAAAATGTACATTGATTATATCACCGACATATATTTAATGGTGACACTCTGATGTGTCTATTGCTGATCTGTGATCTTTGCCGTGGCTCCTGTTTTTGTGTGTATATCAGATACTTTTTAGGGATATCCTTTGAGATCATTTGTCAACTAATTTTACAAATTAATAAAGCTGTAAACTACAAAATTTTACTAAAAACCACCAAACATGCAGATGAGTATTTTGTGATGTTTCAATTGGGCTAATCTGGCCTCTCTTCTCATAAGAAAAAAAATCAGGCTTAATTCAAATAATAGTAAGTTAAAATTGTTTCTGTTAAAATGTCTATCAATTAATGGACTGGTGAAAGTTTAACAAGATCTGATTTGTAAAGAAATGATTTAGTGCTTGGTTGAATTTGTTGAAAACTGGATCAAATTAAGGTATAGAACATCACATGGAAAGTCAGAAATAATGTAAAGCTGCCGAAAGCACCTG
>KV751336.1:5168434-5194541 GCA_001698575.1 Mola mola
ACCATAAAGTACTCATAAACTATAATGATCGTGGTCTTAAATATGTCTCAAAAAGTCTTAAATTTATACTAAATACTGTTTATTGGAGGGGACTAGGGAACGTGCGAACAAGCTAAACCTGTTTTTTAACAGATTCGACTCACCAGCACAGACCAGGCCCACCTCCACCCCTCTCTGATACCAAACCCCCACCCACACCTTTGCTACCCCCCTCCTCGTAGCTCCTCGGGACCGAAGTTTGGCAGCCACTTCACACCTCCAACTTCTGCTTAGTCTCCCTCCCCCCCTTCCCTTACTACCGGGGGTGGCAGTCTGACACCCAGCAGGGACAGCCACCCCTCCTCGACATCTGCAATTACCATCAAGACCAGCCAGGTGAGACGGCAGTTCAACTGGACCAGGACCAATAAGGCCAGGGGACCAGACGACATCTTCACACATCTTTTTGACCTCTCCCTGAGGCTGAAAAGTGTGACGAAGATCTGGAAGACAGCATGTATAGTCCTGGTGCCCAAGAAGGGACATCTCAGTGCTCTAAATGACTTCAGGCCTGTGGCTCTAACATCACACTTCATGAAAAACTTTGAGAGACTGGTCCTGCAACACCTCAGGCCCCTGGTTCGCGGCTGCCTGGACTCGCTGCAGTTTGCTTATCAGGCTGGCATCAGCGTGGAGGATGCCATCATCCACCTGCTACACAGAGCTTATATGCACCTGGATAGGCCGCAAAGCACAGTGAGGATCATGTTCTTGACTTCTTCAGTGCTTTTGACACCGTACAGCCAGTCTGTCTGGCTGAGAAGGCTTCGGTGATGCAGGTGGACCAGGATCTGGTGGCATGGATAACAGACTACCTCACAGACAGGCCACAGTATGTCAGGCTGCAAGGCTGCTTGTCAGATGTGGTGACAAGCAGCACTGGAACACTCAAGGTACAGTACTGTCGCCATTCTTGTTCACCCTCTACACCTCCGACTTCTGCTTCAACTCTGGGTCATGCCACCTGCAGTTCTCTGATGACTCTTCCATTGTTGGCTGCATTACAGACGACAAGGAGGATGAGTACAGAGACCTAATCAGGAACTTCGTGGGATGGTGTGACAGGAACCACCTGCAGCTCAACATTTGGAAAACCAAAGAGCTGGTAGTGGACCTCCGATGCAGGAAGAGACACACAACACCTGTTTTCATAAACGGGGAGGGGGTGGAGATGGTGGACACCTTCAAGTTCCTTCGGGTGCACCTAAATAACAAACTAGACTGGTCAAGCAACACCGGGGCCTTCTACAGGAAAGGACAGAGCAGACTGTTCTTCCTGAGGAGGCTCAGGTCCTACAACGTGGACACCAGGCTGCTACGGATGTTTTACCACTCTGTAGTGGCCAGTGTCATCTTCTTTGCTGCAGCGTGTTGGGGAGGTGGCATCGGGAGAGGTGGTGTAAACAAACTAAACAAGCTTGTGAGGAAAGCCAACTCCTTGGTGGGGATGGAACTGGACAGTGTGGAGGTAGTGACTGAGAGGAGGATGAGAGGAAAGCTAAAGGCTGTCATGGACAATTCCTCTCATCCTCTATACGCCGAGTTGTGGAAAATCAGGAGCACCTTTAGTTACAGACTTATCCAGCCACGGGCCTCAAAGCGCTTGGGGGGCTCCTTCATTCCATCTGCCATCAGACTGCACAACAGCACAGCTCCCACCCGTCCCAGCACCACCCAGCACCTCCCAACACCACCCGCTCCAGAGATTAAGGACTCAATTCATACACCGCTCTAGGATAATAAACCCTGATACTGCACATGTCCAACTGTTTATATATATATAGAATTCCTCACTATTCGATATGTAAACTTCATGATACACTCCATTTATCTATTTATAAAACTCAGGAACATTGCACTTTGCACACTTTATACACTGAGGACAGATTGTACACAATACTTGGTATATTTTTAATTTCTAGTATTTTAGTTTTTATTTATCCCTTTGCACTGCTACTTTCACTTCTGTACTGCTGTGTCAGCCTGAATTTCTCCCAAGGTGGATCAATAAAGTTACATCTTATCTTATCTTATTTCTTTTTTTTGATGCATTCAGAAAACTGGCTTTGCAACTTATCTCAAGATTCAGAGGAGAGCATTGTGCTTGGCACGGACTTTGTCTCCTCTGACAGGTGAGTTTTACAACTATTCTGGCTTGAAATGTGATCTTAACATTTATTAGATGCCATACCCACCACTGAATCAGGTGAAATGAAGCTCAAATCAAAGCTTTAGAAAGTGATAATATTAGTGTATTATTGTCTGACATCCTCCACAGTTTTGTTATTTTATCATTGTCCTTGACACATCCCTGTATTGTGTTAAACCTTGGTACCTTTTTTAGGTGTGCTATTGTTTAAAGGGTTGATGTTCCTTCCAGCTGCTGCACGGTGGGTGTGGTTCTACCTCTGTGGTTTGACACTATGATCCACTTGGATGGAGATGGGTAAGACGGCCTACGTACTTCCTGCCTCCTTTAACAGCTCCCTAGGGCAGCTCACTAGCTGCTCTGATGACTTGATTACATCTTAATCAGCCCTGTTGAATGTTGTATTGTTGTAAATATGGCTATAAACGAACTTCTAATCCGTCTCTGTTAATGGTCACAGTGGTTTCAGCATGTCAACGGTGAACAGGGTTCATGTTTTCAAGCCAGTTTCTGTCCAGGCTATATTCTTTTTTCTTCATTTCTCTCCACGACTTCTACTCATTTTCTACACAAACACTTTTCCTCTTTCTCTAATTACTTTGCTCTTTGCCTGACACATATCCCCCATTAATATCTTCTGATACCTCCATGTATCTGCAAAGTATGCTGGTCTAAATAATTGATTCCTGAAGTAGTCTTCATTTTAAATGAACTTAATTGGTCAACAATGATACTCAAGGTTTTTTTTTTTTTGCTTTTCACATGTATGTGTATTTTAGAGATAGAGATAGATCACAGCAGCAAGGATGTTCACGTACAGGACCATGGGACATATAACACTATAAAGTATAAAAGTATAAAATAAAAATAAAAGTGGAAAAACATAAACAGTATAGGCAGTTGTAAAAAAGTTTTAAAATTTTCTCAAATGTGTACTACACCTACTTACAATGTGTTTTGTGGTCCAACTCAAATGTACACGCACTACACTATGCGTCAGCCGTAATGTGTTGCTTTGTTTCAGCAAGTTGCATTATGTTGGCGAATAAGGTATTCTGCTGTCTGTACCTGATGATGTTTTTAATTTTAGTGCGCTCACAGTTTGTTTTCTGTATGACATCCCTTAACAAGACGGACTAACATGAAACAGCACATGATAGTAGTAGTAGATAGTTGGACGGAGATTAGTCAGGATATTGAAAGAATGTTTCCCATCCTTTATCAGGGAAGAAAATGGAACATGGCACCATGGTCAATTTGCAGGGGTCCCAGTGTTCAGAGCTTTCATGCCGCACAGCGTTTTTGAATCCCACTTGTGGGAAACAGCAGCCACATGAGTTCTGATAGCAGATTTAGTAAAACAATAAATCAATCCGCCCTCAAAGAATTAAAACAATCCCATAATCTTGAAATTAACTATTGGTGCCCATTCCTTTTCAGTTATATTTCTGTTATATCTTGTAATCGCTATTATCAATCTGTTCTTTTTGCATCACCTCTGTTCTTTTGTTTCTCTTTTTAATTATTCATTCATTTTCAAAAACCCTTGTTGTGTTTCTCAAATCTATTATGATTCACTCCTCAATTATCTTCCTCCTTTCTCTCCATCTTGTATCATTCTTTCCTTCCTCTTACTTCCCTTCCTCAGATTTAATATCTTCTTCTTTTTTTCTTATGTTTTTGCTCGCAAGACAATCTCTTCAAGTGTAAATCCTCTTATCCCTTCCTCTCTGCCTCAGGTCAGCTCTCCAGTCACTCAATAAAGCATACGAGGGGGCTTGCTGCCATAACTACTACCCTGGCAGCCTGTTTTTGACCTGGGTCAGCTATTACCAGAACAGGAGCTCCTCCAACCAGTTTTGTATCAACGAGTGGAAAGCCATGCAGGACGTTGAGTCACGCTGTGTCAACTCACCTGTTCTCTTCACTGACTTGTGAGTAAGGTGTAGGACAGAGGGAACCACATTAGTACACATACACACACAAGGGTTTGTGGTAAGCTAATAACATCCCCAAACTTAATTTTCTAACAGCATCATGTCAGTAATGTAACAAGAAGCAGCAAAGAAAGGCATTAGCAACACTCAAAACACAATGTGGTGGTGCAAGTGTTGAGGCTGGACAATTGTGCAAAGAGACAGCTGACCTACAGCATATCTTAATTTTTGAGAAACCGAGTCATCAGCGGATCCGCTAAGGAGACATAAAAGTGCAGGGAATGACACAGGCTGCTGTATTTATGACATTACTGATACCAGGGGAATATCCCTCTCTGCTGTTTATTGACGTGCCTATTCATAGAAACATACTTAAGAGATTCTTCAGTGTCCAAAAATAGCAGAGGCTTTACCCAGCTTGGTTTACATTCAGAAAAAAATAATCTAAATAGAGAAATAGACTTATTTGTTCGCAGGAGTGAGTGGGATCTCTTACCCTTGTGGATTCATTCTCTCAGGGGAAACAAATTGCTCAGCGCTGAGATAAAAAAGCAATTCTCCAGAACAGACTGATGTAAATGGTAAATGTCCTGTACTTACAGTATATAGCGCTATTTTATTCATTGTTGACCACTCAAAGTGCTTTTACCTTGCAGGTTTTGCATTCACCCATTCACACACACATTAATACACTGGTGGCAATGACTACCTTGCAGGGTGCCACCTGCTCATTGGGAGCATTTACAGTTCACACACACTCATACACTGATGGTGCAGCATCAGGAGCAATTTAGGGTTGGGTGTCTTGCTCAAGGACACTTCGACATGTTGACTGCAGGGTCTGGGATCAAACCAGGAGCCTTCCAATCACTAGACGACCGCGCTACCATTTGAGCGACAGCCGCCCAATAAATGTAGAACACATTTATCCACCTGTGGCCAATGCCTGCCCCTCTTGCTAACCAGCACTGCTGTGTGCCTTTACCTTTTAGAAGCAAAACAAGAGAGGCAATCTGAGCTCCTCTCTCCAGAGAAGTAATTAGGCCACTTGTTGGCACCATCAGTATGACGACCAAAGGCTAAATACGTCCCACAGCAAAATGGAGCCAGGCACAACAACAGGCATAATCTAAAAGAGGACTTTGTTGTGGATCGCCAATAAGGAACAATGAAGGTGTTTGTGTGTTACAGGCACACAGAGAGTGAGCGTACAGAAAGGCTGATAAAGATGCTCCTCAGAGGGATCATGATGCAAAAAGACCTGGAAAATCTCATCTATAAGGAGGTGAGAAGCTTGTAGTTGGATGGGGAGAAGGTTACAGTTGTGATTTTATCATTGTACCATATCAGAGTGAGTATTGACTAACTTGTATATTGCACTACCACTGTCATTTTCCGCCACGTTTAGTTTTGAATCATTAGTAGTCATCATGCTTCCCTTTGTTGGTGACCTCTATTGTCCCAGATCTGAACTGAGCTGGAGATACAAATGGTGTGTAACCTGAGGGAGTTTAAGGAGTTCATAGATAATGAGATGATAGTTATCATGGGACAGATAGAAAGCCCCACTGAAATCATTGAGCACGTCTATCTGGTAAGAACCATGTCATCTCAGGGTTTGAGTTCGGTTTAAACAAAGAAAATGCTCAATTCTAGCTGGTTCCTATTAAATAATACAACAGTCAGTACAGATAAGGTTGAGTAAAAGTATTTGTGTCATTATTTGTTATTGTTCTCATTTACTCTTAATTTTTTTTTAAATGTCGAATATACTTATCTGCACCTTGATATTGACTTGAAATGTGATGTCTGCAGGGCTCTGAGTGGAATGCCTCGAACCTGGAGGAGCTGCAGAACAGCGGGTAATAGTCATTAAATTGCACACTCATCATTTTCATGGTCTAATAAATGGAGTAATTGTGTTTCATCTAGTAAATGTTTTTACAAAGCTAATTTGAAATGAAAAAAACCATTACTGCTACAAATGTTCATTTATCGGTGATTCAAAAGGTTGGAAATCTCTGTTAAACATTAATCAAATCGGAAATTATAATTTCCTTAGCATTTTTGACATGCAATACAAATCAAAACAAAGAAAGAGAGCATATATATTGTATCTTCTCAACTAAATTGATTGTCTTTCTGAATTTCTGCGTGTTTCAAACAAGTTGGGATTAGGGCAACAAAATCCTGAAGAAGTTTTGGAATCGTCAAAAATACCTGATTGTGACATTCCACAAGAGTTTAGGTTAATTGGTAACAGGTGATCATTATATATGATTATGTACTGTTAATGTTATTATGGAGTGAGACTATTTTGAGGTGCATCCACAAAAAGTTCAGTCCTTAACAAGAAAAGATGGTACACTACTTTTTGACTGCATGTAGCATTCACAAAGCAAGTAGTCCAACAGTTTAAAAATGTATCGCGGTGTGCAAACATCCGAAGTTTCAGAGAATCTGGTGAAAACTTGTGCATGTGAGGACAAAGACAAAAACCTTGTGACTTTCAATCGCTCAGAAAGCACTCCATTAAAAACAAAGCAAGAGTTTATGAAAGATTTTACTACATGCAGAAGTCACTTGCATTGTTCTTTTCATTCATGTTGTGACTTTTGCATTTGGCTTGACACTTCTGGCCTACCATACAGGCTGAGCTTGACTTCCTGGCGGTCATGTGTAACTTTAAATACATATTCTAAACCTGCCTCTTTCTGTCTCTGCTGTAGAGTGTGCTGAATCCTGAATGTGACCAAGGAGAGAGACAACTTCTTCCCGGGAATGTTTGAGTACCACAATACAAGAGTGTATGATGGAAGAGGCCACCAACCTACTCGAGTACTGGAACGAAACCTACAAGTTCATCACCAAAGCCAAGTAGGCTTGAGCAGATACGGGCTCACAAAGATCTCTTTGAGGTCTCCCCTTTGTAATGCAGTGCTATTTCTTCTTGTCTCTCTAAGGAAAGCTGGCGCGAAGTGTCTGGTTCACTGTAAAATGGGCATGAGTTACTCCGCCTCCACGGTGATTGCTTATGCTATGAAGGAGTACGGCTGGAGCTTCGACATGGCCTTCGACTATGTTAAGGAGAGACGGGCTGTCACCAAGCCAAACCCTTCCTTCAGAAAGCAGCTGGAGGAATATCAAGGCATTCTGCTGGCCAGGTGTGCTTCATGCAGAGGCATTTTGGTTGTTTTTACATAATTTGTCGATGCTTATAGTCATTTTCCTTTTCATCCACAGTAAACAGAGACATAATAAGCTATGGTGCTCTCACTCTGATATTGACATATCAGATTGCCCACAGTCAATGTGTAAACCATCCTCTGACTCTTTGGGGCACTCCAACTCTCACAACAACAACACTTCCTCCCCCTCCTTACATCTCTTCCTGGTTGTAGCTGTGCTGCAAGCGCTCGCTGTTGAACCCGAAAACTAAGCCGGATTGCTCAACACACATACATCTGACTCACACACAGACTCCAGTGATGACTCAGCTGGTCAGGAGGAGGTCACATCAGATGGTAAAGAAGACCCCCTCCTGTGTCTCCGAGAAAGACCCCAAGCAGCCACCATAGTCCCCGAAAAAAGACGGGACAGTTTAGCAAACGTGGTTGTCATTGTGCCCGTTGCTCTGCCTCAGCCTCCTCCTTCACTCCACGTCTTACCTCCTACTCCTATACTCCAGCGTGCTCACCGGGGTCCCACACAGACAGCGCCAAACCTGTGGAGTTGTCCCTGAATTTTCCCGAGCAAAGCAGCTCAGAGGAAGTCCCTTTTCCCAGCTTGGGAACAACTGATTTGGAAGTAAGCAACCTGTCATTGCCAGATTTAACAAGCAGCAGACGCAGCCCCCTTAGCCCCACAAACCTATCTGCCCACCCCCTGATTCTTTCCTTAACCCACAGTAATGACAACAACACCCCAGTAAATTACAGACAGGCAGTGCCTTAGTGAGCCATGGCAATGCCGATGGGTTGTCCAACAACAGCACAGACAGCATCGACTTTTTCAGCACCAGGGAGAAGTTTCTTGGCCTGGCACAATATGGCAGATCCAGGAAACCTTCTAAGCAGGCAAAAAAAAGGATACCTCGATCACTCAAGGAAGAAATTGATGTTAATGAAGATGAGAAGGGACATGGGACAAATTTAAGAATCCCATTTTGCTTGTTAGGTACAGAGGTTAGGAAATTTAAAAAATGCAAAAAAAAAAAAAAATAGAATTTCCTTTTCTTTCTTTTCCTTCTGGCACTTTTTTCTTTTTTTTTTTTTTTTACTCTTAAACCGCTTGATGGGTTAATTTTATCACTTTTCCGACTTGGCTTGTATTGCATTGTTACATCCCTAATAGTAAATTTAGTAATTCATGGACTAACCAGTCTGGATTTGAAACTGGAATCTGACTGGACCAGGATTTGTCTGTAAGGATGGCATATAAATAGAGTGAGCCAAAACAGAGTCTGGATGTCAGGAAGTTTTTTTTTTGTTTTTTTTTTATCATGCTATTGAATCTGGTGTTCAATTATACTTCCTAAGTCACTGACTTAAGAGTGTGCTAACAATGCACAAACAACAGACAGTGACTCATACTGTCTGCATATGCCAAATATCTTACACCTCACAGATTCCAGTTCAGCAACAGGAATTATAGAGGCCTTTATTAGTCTTGATGTGTCTTTGGAAAGCTTTCATCCAATTGACCTTCATGAACTAACGACAACATTATTTTCATCTAAATCGTCAACCTGTATACTAGACCCCATACCTACTAGGTTGCTCAAAGAGGTTTTACCCTTAATTAGCAAGCCACTACTAAATATTATCAATCTATCCCTTGTAACAGGTTATGTGCCCCAGTCTTTCAAAGTAGTTGTAATTAAACCGCTCCTAAAAAAAACCTACCCTGGACCCAGAAGTTCTAGCCAACTATAGACCAATATCCAACCTCCCCTTTCTTTCAAAGATTCTAGAGAAAGCAGTAGCTAAACAACTATGTGGCTTTCGTCAGGATAATAGTCTATTTGAAGAGTTTCAGTCAGGTTTTAGAAAGCATCCCAGCACAGAAATGGCATTGGTAAAAGTTAGAAATGACCTCTTCACTGCATCTGATGAGGGACTTATCTCTATCCTAGTCTTATTAGATCTTAGCGCAGCTTTTGACACTATCGATCATCACATCTTACTACAGAGGATGGAACACCAAGTTGGCATTAAAGGATCTGCTTTAAGATGGTTTAACTCCTATCTATCTGATAGATATCATTTTGTTCATGTTAATGATGAATCATCAAGATATGACAAGGTTAGTCATGGAGTCCCACAAGGTTCTGTGCTTGGACCATTACTATTTACTCTATATATGCTTCCTTTAGGTAAAATTATTGGAAAGCACTCCATACATTTTCATTGTTATGCAGATGACACACAACTATACTTATCAATGAAGCCAGATGAAACCCAGCAGTTAGCTTATCTACTGACATGTCTTAAGGACATTAAAAACTGAATGCCTCATAACTTTTTAATGTTAAACTCAAAACTGAGTTGCTGACAAAACTGAAATCATTGTGCTGGGCCCTAAACACATTAGAGACTCATTATCCAACAACATAGCTAATCTGGATGGCATTGCCTTGGCCTCCAGCACCACTGTCAGAAACCTGGGTGTTATCTTTGACCAGGAGCTGTCATTTATCTCACATGTAAAACAGATTTCTATCTCAACAAGATGCAGAAAAACTAGTTCACGCATTTGTTACTTCCAGGCTGGATTACAGTAACTCTTTATTTTCAGGCTGCCCTAATAAGATTTTAAAAACTCTTCAGTTAATCCAAAATGCAGCATTACGTGTACTGACTAGAACTAATATCACAGACCATATTTCCCCCATACTGGCTTCTCTGCACTGGCTCCCAGTTAAATTCAGAATAGAATTTCAAATCCTTCTCCTCACCTACAAAGCTATTCATGGTCAGTCACCATCTTATCTTAAAGAGCTCATAGTACCCTATCGCCCATCCAGAACCTTACGCTCCCAGGATGCAGGGTTATTGGTGACCCCAAGAATCTCCAAAAGTAGAATGGGAGGCAGAGCTTTCAGCTATCAAGCTCCTCTCCTGTGGAACTATCTTCCAGTCTTGGTACGGGAGGCAGACACACTCTCTGATTTTAAGAGTAGGCTTAAAACCTTCCTTTTTGATAAAGCTTATAGTTAGGGCTGGCCTATCTAGCCCTTAGTTATGCTGTTATAGGCTTAGGTTGCTGGTTATTGCACATCTGTCCGTCCTAGGAAGAAGGATCCTTCCTCTGTGGTTCTTCCTGAGGTTTCTTATTTTCCCTGTTTAGGGTTTTTTAAGTTTTTCCTCACCTGCTTCAAGGGTCTAAGGGCAGATGATGTCACATCTGTACAGTTTGTCAAAGCCCAGTGAGATAATGTGTAAATTGTGATTTAGGGCTATACAAATAAAATTTGATTTGATTTGATGTCTCTCTTATTTCCAGCATGTTAGTGGAAGCCCTGACCGAAGTCATCCCTCTCATCATGATAACGGCGTAACAGTCCGCCATATTGTCACTGAAATTGAAGCCTTATGCCACACTGCCCCCTCATCCACCAATGCATCGCATGTTCCATCCTCACACAGCCCTCCAGCAGAACATCAGATGGAGGCAGAGACATCTGAAGTCCTGCGCAGTTCTTCAACTCCACATTCACACCTACAGTCACCCTCCATGCTGCCGTGCAATTGGCCAGTGGGCTCAGTATGGAGGGCCAAAGAGCAGCTGGAGCCGAAGCTGAGGCAGGACATGGAGATAGCAGCAAGTCAGCAATCTCCTCTGCAGTCCCTTAGCGCAGATCACCCTCCTGTCCAACTGTCTCCATGTCCCCTGACCACTGAATTTCCTCCCCTCCGCTTCCCACAAAATTCCAACGAATTAAGGATCACTCAGGGAGAGATCACAGCTACTTATTTTCTGTCCAAAGATAGACAGGACAACCTCCCACACTTACATATCAGTCACATTTCTGGTGCTATACCTACTGTTGATAGCCATATGATGACATCATCACTTGGCTCCACTAGTGAGTTAGAGGACTCTCCTCTAGATACCTCAGCCCAGTCCCAAATACAGAGCCAGGGCCACAGCCAAAGCCAGAAGTGTCACACTGTCCCCAAGACCTGTTCAAACCAAATAACTGTGGGCGAGGTGACAGTGCAGGAGGATGACACATATGAGAGGCTCTCCAGCTCCCAGGGTGGCCCAGGAGGTTGTTAACCCAGCTTTGATACCCAGAGCAGGCTAGCTGACGGCAGCAAGAAGCTGGAGAAGATTCTGCAGATACTTAAAAAGCTGCACGCTTTCCTCCAGAAGGGTATCGGCCTGGAGATGACAGACGGAGAAGACCAGGAGCTGATGCAGCCTCAGGGGCTAAGAGACATCATGGACACAGAGCCAGGGCATTGTAAAAGGGGGAGTTCTCTTGTTCAACACAAGAGGGAAAGGGTTTTTAAATGCCAACAGGGTGGCTGAGAACTGTGGAGCTTGAGGCAAGAATCCGCCAGACAGGTTTCACCCCCCTTTCTTTAATGAAGAGGTCAGCCTCCCTGGCCAAACTGGACTGTCTGGAGCTGTCAGCCAATGATCTTAGTGACCTGGACCTGAGGCCACAAGCCAGGACGACATTGTCGTCCTGACTATTTCTCCACATCCTTGTCTCACCCTGATGACAACTGGAAGAAGCAGAAAGTGTGGGGTGAAAACACTTGTGTCAAAAAGGCAGGCCCATCCCTCTGCATCTCCCCTGCCCCTCACTGTGGTCTAACAGACGACACAGGTGAGAAGGAGGAGCCAGATGGCGACGGGAGTAGCGTGGCTACCACAATACGTCAGCAGGGGAGGGCAGTGAGACATCCTTGCAAAGCGTCTGCTGAGAGAAAGCAGGGAGCTGTCAATGTGTTGTACAACACCATGTGACTTAAGTGCACTGACTGGAATAACTGGACCTGCACACGTGTGTGAGAGGCTGCATGATGCGTATGAATTTGTAGCATGTAAACAGCGTAACCTCCCGTGTATACTTAGTGTGTAAGAACTGAATGGACATGTTTAAATGTAAACCACTGGAAGTATTGCTTTAACTCGAGTTCAGGATTGTATGTACAGAAATGAAATGTGAATATTCAAAAAAAGAATGAACCAGTGCTTACTGTCTTGTTGTCTGTACCCCATTATGTCTGACAATTGTTTAAAGCTCAGTGTCCAGTTTCTAAAACTATAAGAGGGGCTTTTTCTCCAAACATGCAATTTACTATTTACGCTATTGTCTTTTATTATTGCTATTTACACTATTTATTATTATTATTTGAAGACTGTTTTCTTACCCTGGTACGGGTTCTTTTGCATTGGTCTCAGTACATGTTTGTTTTTGTGTTCAACTTGTACAAACATGACTTTACTCAGATTTTTAATTAAACCAGAATAAAGCTGATATGTTGGGTTTTTTTTGTATCTTTATTCATGCAATAACGGTTAATGTGGGGAGTCTGTTGAGACTGCAGTGATATTTTTAGGGTTAAAATTGCATCACATACACTTGAGAACAAAAGCAGATTGCAAGTTCAGACTACGCTGCCATCTGCTTGTGAGGTGAAGAAGGTACCTGTAAGTATTAATTTTTTCCAGTTTTAAACTTTTCCTCAGCCTCTGCAGAAGGTGGGAAGGAAATGATTAGCGGACTTCAGCTTAAGCAACCAAACCACTACATTTTACATTTGAATGTGCAAAAAACAAGCTTATTCAGGATTTGTATTACTTATAGTCCTTTTCCACCGTTCCTTTGAACAAGTCAGCCTGTTCTCCTCGAGGAAACAGTCTCCATCATTGTATTTCAGACTGACATTTTATTTTTTTCTTCTGGGTAATTAAATTCTGATATAGGCCAGAGCCCCTGCTGAGACACATGCCAACTAGAAACACCACTGGGGAAGAATGGTAGACGTAATTGGGGGGAGAGTTAAATTCGAAAGGCCTGATGCAGTGTCAATTTTCTAATTTAAGCCATGCTGGTTGTAATCAGGAGAGACAAGATCCCTCTGATTTCACCAAAAAAAGTCACACCAGTAAGCAGGTGGCTCTATTAAGGGCCTTTTTTAAAAAAAGAAAAAAAAAATGCATGTCTTCCACATTGAGCTGTCTAGAATGGGGAAATAGTGGTAGTCAGCAGAGTAGGGCGGGAGTGAGAAGGTCACGGTGAGTGTTGGTCTCATTGGATACAATGACCTAGACTGGCATCCATCCTCTTTACATACATTGATGCTCTACAGATTCACTCCACACGTGCCTGCAGTGTTTCATTTCTAGTGATGCTACTCAGGGTAAGTCGGGGCAATGGACAAGCTGTGGCTGCTGATTAACTCAGGAAATTATTTAATTTTGCCATTCTCTTACGCAGTTAAAATGTAGGGGTAGGCCTTTGAGTCCCCAAGCTGTACTTTGCTTCCCTGTCAAACCTAAAATAATCACAGGCATAAAAAGCACCCTTGGGTCTTTCTGAGGTGCTTGGAGTCCATGTCAGGGGGAAGATGATGGACTTTGGTGCAGACTAACAGCTCTATCTCATGATAAAATAATTCCTTTTGTCACAGTTCTTGTTTGAGAGGTGCAGGACAACTGAAGGTAAAACTCAGTGTCGGGTTGAGGGACTTGGTGTTTGTGAAAGATATTATATAAAAATAGATGCAAAAACAACTGTATCAGGCATTGCTGCTCCAAAAGATCATTCTTTATTTAAATTGTTATCTGAAATTCATTCCCAGCATACACAAAATAAAGATCTTACTGTGTGTCTCCATGCAACATTTTTTTAAAGTAGAATTTAAAAAAAAAAAAGAAAGAAAAAACAGGCAGTTTTATCTAGGAATTGGAGGAGAGTCACAGGTGGCTCCTCCCCAGGGTGTGCTAAGTTTTTCATTTTTTTCAAAGAAATTAAAAAACTGAGAACATGTTCTCAGTTTTTGGCTTTCCTCGAGCTCTGAAATATGAAGCCATTTACAATCATGGGAACCAGGATTTGAATATCACTTTAACCTTCTGATACTGTTGTGTATGTATTAATGTTTTATCGATACATTCATACACACATTTGCTTTCTGTGGACGATATTCATACTCAAAACATTTGATGTGACATAATGAATACTATTCCAATTCTCTAGATGAGTCAACCGTAGTAAGAACTCAAAAGTGTCCCAGCACACACTTCTTATCATAGATGCATCAATGTGTATGTCAGTCAATTATTAGCATGATAACACTGCATGTGATGACACTGCATGGTTTATAAGCTCAATATGATACCATATTATAAGTGCATCAGTCAGTCTTGAGTTTTAACCAAGAGCATCCAGAAGCATCCACTTAAACTTTTTTTTGGTCACATCAAATTTCTGTCTGTTTATGAATTTAGTTAAGGATTCAGTTATTTATTCTGAATGCCCCCATAAGGAATTAAAGGTGTGCTCTTCATATAAAGTGTTGCTGAACCATCATTTATTTAAAAAAAAAGAAGAAGAAATTGCGATAGTTTGTGAAGGCCGTTTATGATTTTATTTTGTTGTGTCAGTTTGCTCCTGGAGTGTAATAAAACTTAAAATTGCTGTCAGTAGCCTCTACAGTGACTCTTCCCTCAGAGAGTGTGGTCTGGTATTGGAGGCCCCTGGCTGGTCTTGTTGGACAAAATGAACCCCTCACAAGTACTAAACCATGCTGAAATATTACACACACTGAACTGTGACTACACACAAACTAATCCACTCATGTTAGGTCAGAAAAGTATACAGAAGATGTCTTTGAATAACATGTCCAATCAAAAAACATCTATCTTGTTCCTTTATTGTTTGTATTACAGTCATAAGCAGGTCAGTTAGTATACCTACACACCTCATGACATCTGTACTACAGCAGTCCAGCATCAGGCTAAAGTGGCATGAATTTATATCCATTAACAGTCATTTATTTGATCCAGCCACAAGCCAAGTACAGTATATCTGAATTTTGTGCAAATTAAATCAAATGTACCAGTTCCATCCTTCTTTAACTGCTCTTATTAAAATCAGAGGAAGTGAGATAGTTTGTCAACATTCAGCTCAGGCTCTTATGGTGTTCTGCACACCACCGCTCCCGAAACGTCACACCTTGATACACACAAGCTGTTTGCTGTAATCATAGTTAAGAGTGAAAGCCACAGTAGTTAGTGACAGTGGTGTCTTAGTGCTGTTGCAGAGAGCTGGACTAACACAATTTCAGACAGAAGATGGTCTATTGACCCCTGTGCAGCTGGTTTCGAATTACACACATACGCAAATAGATTGACATCCCTCATCCAAGGCCACATTCAGCCAAATTGATTGTATTGAATGTATTGTTGGTTGTAAACTGGCACTGGTCAAAGACATATCCATGTGGCACGAAAGAGAGGACACTCTGGCTGTCTGAGGCCAGACAGTCACACCCATGTGAGGCTTCATTGGAAAAGTCTGGTTGAGGCAATGGGAGAGAAAGGAGAAGGCGGTTTGATTGCATGAAACTATTAAGATAATTTGGCATTTTTAAAAAAAAAAAAAAAATTCTGGCCACTTTCAGTGCTTTCAGTAGAGAGGTTGCCTGTGCTGCCCTTTTCTCCCATGTGTCCTTGGTCCAGACCCTCCCTTCAGACCCCCTGCTGGGTTACTCAGCTCTCATTTCTCCATGAGTGACAGCTGGATGATGCGCTGTAATTCCTCTTCTTCCTGCTGCCGCCAAAGCTTCGTCTTCTCCTGCTCCTGAGCTGAGATCTCCATGGCGATGCGCAGCTGCGTGTTGTAGCTGCAGGCTGCAGGTTTTTTCTTAGAAGGGGTGGAGCAGAGGCTGGAGGGGGGGCAGGGCTTGTGCTGAGGGGTTCTGCAGTGAGGAATAAAGAGGAACAGGGAGTAAGAACACATATTTTTAGGGAAAAGCAGCCTGTTGCATTAGCTATGTGTTAGCTTAGTTTGTAGATTAGTTTGATCGCAAGTTGTTACTTATGATGGAGGATTGCATTAGCTGAGACAGAATTTATGTCTATGTAGAAACTAACTTAAATGTTAGACCTAGTTCTTGATATTAACCCTAGCAGTGGTATTAAAGATTTTTGTTCAAGGGCACTTTTGTAGTTGTTTTTTCCTCGGTTTAACTTTGCTGAGATTTTTCAGATCAGACACAATATGTCAAAATAACTGAACAATATCTAATTACAAGTTATTTTATTAAGGATTAGTTTAACTTCACATTCAGGTACAACAGCCAATATGCACCTGACCTTTCTCACAGCAGTCATTTGGACATGAAACAGCAGGTAAACACAGGTGTTAGCATTAATAATAATTAATCTTCAGTTCCATTCAGGTCACACAGTCTGGCTGCACTAAATGGACCCTTAATTACAGTAATTTTATTAACTAAACCTGCCCTTATCTGCTGTTAAATGCCAGTATGGCTGCAGAGGATAAAGACTTTTTAGCCATTACAACACCCAGTGCACTCTTACATTATTGCTTTTTTGTGTGTTAAGATTTAATCAAAAGAGAAAAAGACGAGTCTGTCAGTCTGTGTATCCATGTGCTTGCCTCAAGTAGGGAAGACATATAGAGAAGACAATTACTTATGACACAAGGCAAAGGTCAACAGCGCAAACAGGAAACTACTCCTCTTTCCAGCCCTCTCTCAGCCCTCAAACACACACACACACACACACACACACACAGTGCACAGGACAGGAAAGTGTAGGACAGGAACACAGGATGTGAGTCAGGGATGGAGAGAAAGAATAGCAGGATAGATTAAAAGCACAATGCCTGCAGTGTGGCCACAGAGGACACAGAATGCATGACAGATGACAAAGGAAGTCAGAGACAATATGCATCAAGGAAAAGCAGGAAATATATCCTCTGACCTGACAGTCACTGAGATTTATGTTTTTTGACAATTCTAGTCTTTGGAAGATAAAAGTCACACTTATCTTTTTAACAGTCAATGCCTCAATCCAAATTTATCTGCAGCTCATGGCCGATTCCTGGTTACATTGGCACTGGGAGCAGGGTAAAATACAAGAGTGTCGGTGAGTTAAATGATAGAAAATCTGAAGGGGAGATAAAGAGCTAAACATCTGACCTCTCCAGACGGCTTGGGTCGCAGGAGAGAGGGTGTGTCCCTGGTTTGCTATTGGTCAGTGCCTCCCAAATGGTCACCTAATCACAAAGAAGAGGCCATACAGGAAGTCAAAGAGCCAGTGGCAGGAGGTGGATAGAGAGAATCATCACAGACAGATGGTGATGCATGTAAAACAGCAGAGTCCTCACTACAGATTTTCTTGTTCATGAATTGCTAAAGCAGCCTATACTAACAGCTCAGAGAGAGCCAGCTGCTTTCGTTGTGAACTATGACCTGACTGAAAATAAACTAGATTCACACTGGCCACACTTCTTTACTACAAACACACACTGGTAATACTAATAACATAATTAATACAGTGGTCTTGGTGTTTCAGCCGGCAACTGGACTTCTTGTAGCTCCTCTCATCCAAGAGGCTTCTTCAGTTCTAGATTTCTGGTAGGACTACACAGATTGCTGGTAGTCCCCAGTATTTAACCTTGTGGAGGATCCTTCACAAATAGGGTAGTGGGCAAAGGGTACAATGCCCCACCCCCAATCCATGTGTCCCACCCACCCATCAGTTAGGTTGTCACTCCCCCCAGTCATCATGTGAGTCGCTGTTATCACATGAGTCAAGGTGTGAACGGTGGCTAAATTTCCTGGGGAGGGATTTCAAAACTGCACTATATGTGGCAGAAAATTTATGTCTGAAGCCACCTCCTCTGTAAAGTGATGGCTGTTCCAGATTAACATATATCCTTTACTTTTTCCTTTACTCCACTCTCAAACCATCTATCCTCCCTGTCCAACACATGCACATTATCATCCTCAAAGGAGTGTCTGTTCTCCTTTAAGTGTAAGTGGACTGCTGAGTCCTGGCTGGAGGAGCTCGCTCTCTGGTGATAAGCCATGCGTTTGTGGAGAGGGTGTTTGGTCTGTGCACTCCTCACTGCACTGGACTGCATAAACAACATTGTTATTTTTGTGTCTGGGAGTTTTGTCCTTAGGGTGAACTAGTTTCTGTCTCAGCGTGTTGCAAAATTTTCAGCCCAGTTCTGATAACTCCCATCTTGTGTTCCACAGGGTAGTGAGAGTTGAGGGGCAGGTACTGGTCTGTGTGAATGGGTTTCCGGTACACTTCAATGTTGAGCCTTCCATCCTTCTCAAGTTGTATCGCACAGTCCAGGAAAGGCAGCCTGTTCTCTTTCATGTACTCCCTTGTGAACTTGATGTTGCTGTCTACTGAGTTGAGGTGTTCCGTGAAAACTTCTACCTCTTGGGTTCTGATCTTGACCCAGGTGTCATCCACATATCTGAACCAATGGCTCGGTGTTGTTCCTTTGAAGGAGCTCAGTGCCCTACTTTCCACTTCCTCCATGTAGAGGTTGGCCACAAAAGGAGACACTGGGGAGCCCATGGTGCAGCCATGCTTCTGTCTGTAGAAACATTCGTTGTGCTTGAAGTAGGTGGTGAATAGGCATAGGTCCAACAAATTATAGATTTGTTCCGGGGTGAAGTTGGTTCTAAGGTCCAAATTACTGTCTTGCATGAGTCGTTTACAGACAGTTTCCACTGCTTCGGATGTCGGTATGCATGTAAAGAGTGAGGTGACATCATAGGAGACCATGGCTTCCTCTGGTGCGAGCCTGAGGTCCCAAACTTTACTGGTGAAGTAGTCAGAATTCTGGATGCGGTGTGAAGACTTGCCATTAAGAGGCAAAAGTATTGTTGTGAGATGTTTGCTGATGTTTTAAGTTACTGAGTTGAAAATGAGTTGGTACCTTCTTTGTGAATCTTGGGGGGGCAATATATGCATGGTATGCAATCTCCCAGATACAGTCTATAGTTAATGCAGCAGTTGATTACTCCTTCCTTCTCTAATTGTTGTAGGCAGTTGATGACCTTTTTCTTGTATCCATTATCCTCCTTGTTGGACAGGGAGGATAGATGGTTTGAGAGAGGAGTAAAGGAGGCCATTTATGTCAAGGCGGAACAGCCATCACTTAAGAGAGGAGTAGGCCTCAGACATCAATTGTCTGCCACATATAATGCAGTTTTGAAATCCCTCCCCAGGAAACGTAGCTAGCCTTCACACATTGGCTCATGTGTTACCATCGACTCACATGATGACCAGGGAGAGTGAAAGTGCAACTGATGGTGGGTTGATCTGGGTCACACAGATTCGGGGCGGGGTATTGTACCCTTTGCCCACTACCCTACGTGTGAAGGAACCTCCACAAGGTTAAATACCAGAAATTTAGAACTGTTGAAGTTTAAGTTGCTTTCAGTTGCTTTCAGCTGAACCACCAAGACTATCATGACCTGGATGACTGAAAATCTCCACAGACCTAATTGATACAGTGATATTGCTACCTACTGGCAACAGGAAATGACATATTTACACTATAACATAGTCCTCCTAGGTGCTTCAACAATTAAAGTTGATATTTGATTTGATAAGCCCTCAGCTGTCAATGAGACATTATTTTTGCAGCAAGCTCCAGCCCTTAAAAATACATTGCAAATATTGTAAATTTCATGAAAAAAATCCCTTTGTCCTTTTAGCCCTATTTAGTCACTGCTCTACCTCTAACCTGCAGCTGGAGCGAGTCGGAGCTTACCTGCTTTGTTATTTTCCAATTTTTAAAAAAGTCAACTTTAATATGGTAGTAGTAGTAGTCTAGTATAAAGCAGTAGACTAGTGCAGCATAGTATAGCATAGCATACTATACTATGTTACCAAGTGTTAAGTTCTAACATGGGAATAATTCAGCTGTACATGTTTAAACAAGACGCAGATTCCAAGGAAGAGGAAGAGCAACTTTTACAAGGTTGCCTAACAGTTGAAGCACCAGGATGGTTGCATTGTATAGCCTTGTTGAGCTGTTCGGTCCTAACAACCAAGTGTGAACTGGAATAATTTTTAAAAAAAGATGTATTTAATGAAGTGTTAAGCCATCAATGTTCGGGAAATATGGCTTCAGTTGAAAAATACTAGAATTCTCCTTAAATGTAATAGAAGCTAAACTTGACAACATGTCTCAGTGAAACATGTAATTGCAATTAAAAACTTTCCCTATTTCTAAGTGGACCCTGGAAGCAAATGTATCCGTTCAATAGTCAAACTATTCAGCACAATCAGAGATGAGATATTTGGCCATTAGTGCCACCAGTAAGCAGTGTTTGCCCATTCTCGGCTTCGCTCAAATGAATAAGGTTTGTCAATATAGCTAAAACCCAAAAAGCATTCTCCCCATAAAACACCATTGTAAAAGAGACAACCATGATGCTGTATTAGTAATAGTCCGTATTTAAAGAATTTGGAGTGTCATTCTTGTTTTTTGTTTAACTTTATCAAAACTTGAAAAATAATAGCAGCAATGTAAAAAGTCCGGAAAGAATTTTATCTGTGTTTGTCTAATGTAGCTAGCTCACTACTTTCATTAGTAAACCAATTCCAAGCTATGAGTGTCTGGAATTACTGGTTGATTAAAAAGGCTGCATAATTTTCACTTTCCAGTAGGTAGTGATAACTAGCTTATTTTATGAGTGTTTTTTTTTTTTTATTGATTTGCCTTTACAGAAACAATAAAAAGTCAATAGGCAGTTTAGTCCTGCAGCTTAGTACTCTCCCAATTGTGGTGCAATTGACATATGCTCTTTTTTCTTTTATCTACTTGCCAAATTATAATGGAGGAAATAAGTATCCTAGTATTCCTCTACATGTTATTTAAAGCCTATTTGTTTTGATGCCCAATTTTTGTGTGTTTCAATTATGCTCTCTTTTATAAACACATTAGTGTTTATAAAATAATCAGCTGCCAATTTCAACTAAATCATGGACTCAAGTTTAAACTTAAGTTTAGTAAATTATCTAGGTATGACTGAATAAAATCCCTCGCACGGAGTATTTCTCTTTCTTCCTCCAGCTGAATGTTGAGCTTTACTGTGGGGAATGATGTACATGTGCAGGATCTCACACTCACTATAAGGCTGTTTCATAATAATTGGTTAAATCAACCTTAATGTTCACTGTTAATGTTCAATGTGAGGCTTAAGATATGGTTAATTAAACATTTTGTTTTAAGATGTCGGATTGATGTTTGTTTCATTTGACATCTCTCTGGAGTCTCTGTTCACCTGATCATATTCTGAGCTGGCCTCCAGCAGACTCTGCTGTATGGCAAACTGGAGCAGGTCCTCCTCCTCCTCCCTCATGCTGTCCCTCTGTTTGCCTCCCACCACGGTGTATCCAGGTGGCGCCTCAAACACACATGGGGGAATCTCTCCTGCTCGACACGACACTGTAGCATGCAAGGAAAAGTTCAAGGGCAAAAGGTGGGATGTTTAACTAACAGTGATTATGACAGATTATACTAAAGAACAGGAAAATAAGTAAAAGGGTAAAGAGAAGAAAAACCATGCTGCTATATTATTTTGGTCAAAATATTTACATTTTTCAACTGTATGTACTTTCATTGATCATTGGATAGTATCTCTGCAAGATAACATAATAATTTCCAGATCTGTGTGACCACATGATAAAATGTGTCTCCTCTCCACATGGCTGCAGATTCAAACACCTGTTGTGGTTCTGAGTAGTTGATAGTACGATGGAAGTAGGTCACACACAATACAGTAGCTGTAGATGTAACAACAACATAATGCACCAAGTGTGAGAGTGTTCTTACTAGTGGAGCTGTAGCTGGAGACGCTAGAGGAGTCACTGCCTGGAGATGGGGTGTCTGTCTTTGAGATGTCCCTCTGTCCGTCTCCCTCCACGCCTACCTCGTTGTCAGCAATGACGCCCGTAACCTCCTCACAGCCATTCAGGTTGCTGAAGGTGATCCTGGCGTTCAGGATGTGGTACAGAGGGATCTCTGCACAGAGGGAAGACAATTACTGTATTATTGTTTTTGTGTCTTTGCACAAGAACTTTTCCATCTTTTTATTCATATTCTCCCACTGTTTTCATTTGTTTCTGGTCATCCTTGTCTCTATTTACTCACTATTTATCCTCTTATCACCCCCTTTAGTTAATCAATCATTTATACCGATTTTGACAGGGAAGCCAGGCGGCAAATGTAGAGTGATGAAGTTGCGTAGCTTGGCAAACAAGGCATTGGAGATCGCCATGAGATCAATGATAGGTGCAACTTGCTCTGCCAGGGAAAGGGGATGGGATTCACACAACCACAGCTTGGCTTTAAACCTAGGAACACACAAAGACATTAATAAATATTTGGAGTCGATTAATTCATTTTACAATTCAGACTTAAATTTCACCTGAAACAGATGTTGGAGAACCTAGGTACCTAACTGCCATACCATGACATATTTCCAAATGAAACGGAAAAACCAATCACACGATAGAAAGCACGACACAACGTTGGGATGAATTTGGATAGCTAGGTAACCACAGCATAGCTACGCTAAACTCTGCTGAACTCCACTAAAAATCGAAAACTGATTGACAACTGGATGCCATGACATTACTGGTTGAATTTGGCTAGTACATGGTGCTTTAATTTCCCATGACATGTGGTTTTACTGGTAGAAAAATATATAGGATTTTAATAAGAAAAATACAGAAAAATGGGTTTTTGTCTTTTTTTTTTGCATATATCGTTCAACAGGTGACAATTTGATCAATGATATGATCTAAATAGGTTAAAATTACAGTTTTGCATTTCAAGTTGACAATTTGTGTCTTGATTCAAGATCATTAGTTCTTTGGTCAGAGGCACGCAGAGATATCGATTGCATCACTGGGTGATTTTGTATCAAAGGGAAATTTAGTTCCATCAATGCTTGTATTTTTAAGTTGTTCTATAATGACCACTGCAATGAGAGGCAGTTTTGAAACCTACAACACATGTTCCTCAAGACATCCTGTCACTTTTATTGAGAGCCAAAGAACAATGGAAGTGACTGATGTGAATAACAGACAATTAGAGGAACAGATATGAGGTGTTTGAATGACAGGCTGGCAAGTGGGCGACAAAAGCAAGATGCTGAAAACAAATATCATTAGCTACATTACAAAACATAAAATAATAATAATAATAAAATCAATGTTTCAGTTTGTTTAGAGTGACGTAGAAGGGTTCATTCTTTTAATAACTCACTAATATAACTCACTATCAGCATTGTTGACATCTGTTCCATGTATGTATGAATAAGTGTGTATTTATTTCCCACTGTAATTTTTCTATCTTAGTAGTCAGCTGTAATGGACTTTGCCTGCCTGTCTATTCCCTGTCCATCATTTTGTCGGTTCTGGCACTTTGGCCTTGAATTTAGAGGGCCATGTTGCTGTTTGCATGGCTGCCTGTCTGTTCTCCTGTCTGTCTGTGGCACCTTTGCGTCTTGGTGGTGAGCTGGCACGGGTGACCGATATCTCTCTGAGTTGGTGAAGAGCCAGGATTGAAGTACTCCTCAGCCGTCAGAGCTGCCGGGTTGGTCACAGCGGGACACAACATCTGGGTCACCAAGGCCTACAGAAAGTGAACACTGAATTTCAATTATTAATTCTTAATTATTTTAATTTAAACCCTGATATACTATAAAGACATGCTGCCTTTATAAAAAGCATAAAGCTCTTCCTGATCCATAATGAATCTGACTAAGTTTGCTGGGATAGAAAGAGAACTGCAGGGATTTCTGGCTTTTACAACTGACTCCCTATCACTATTGTAGACCTAAAACCTTAGCACCTACTGGGATTTCAGGACTTTACAACAAATGACAAAGCAGTTGTCCTTACAGTAGGTCTTTCTTGATTTACTACTTTAATACGTTATATAAGTTATATATAAGTTATATAATAAGCAGATTATCAATTAAAAAGAAAATATAGTAAGTACACAAATTTATAGTAGAAATCTCTAGAAATTTCAAAAATGATTAGACCTTTGGTATATCTCTGTTGAGTTTTCAACTTACATTATTACATTCTTACTAATCTTTTATTGTCATGTTGTTGTGTTCTGTACATGTGACATCTACTACATGTCTGTCCGTCCAGACAATGCTGCCTCTGTGATACTTCCTTGTACAGTTTGTAAAAGCCCAGTGAGACAATTTGTAATTTGTGATTTTCGGCTATACATAAAATTCCATTTGATTTGATTATCTCAAACTAGTGCAGTGGCTGCTCAAATCATATCTGTTCACAAAGGCTTTTTGGACTTTAGTATTGCTGCTTCTCACCTTTTCAAGAACAGATCATCCAAATTACTTGACACTCAATATTTACTGTGTAGAAACTCAAATTAGCAGAAGCTTTTATAGGTATAAATAGCGCTATTAAAAAGAGGCTCAAGTCAACCCTCTCTCCACAGAGCTCTGGGCATAATACGGTAACTGTAAGGCATTGAATTTTTTTCTTCCTTGTCTTCCTTGTTGAGTTTGCCCAAATGAGCTACAAAGGAAATCATCCTCCTTTTGACTTGGAGGAGCAGTGGCTCTACGCCAAGCTCTCTCTGTTTGGAGACGGTTTGACAAAATTGGGACAAAACATCACAGCTTTACAGCTGCACAAACTACCTTCAGAGTGCATTTTGAAAAAGAAAAAATGGATGTATTGTGTGCAGAGAGGACACTGAGGCATTAAGTTAAAAAGAGTAGAGGCTACTTTGAGCATGAACGAGTGAAAATCAAAAGAAGAAAGAGGATGGGATAAATCATATACCTTTCAAGCAGAACGAAATTCAAAAACATAATCAATACTTTCATGCTGGAGCCTGTGACTACTGTCTTATTCTGCAGGTGTATGCTGCTGTTGAGACTGGATCTTCACTGCCCAGCCAAAGAGGGGAGATGCTAATATTATACTGTAATTCATTCATAATGAAAATCATTATTACAGTACTGCTGCTGATCACTACTGTTGTTGTTGCTGTTAAAGGCCATATCCATGAATACCTGCCATATCCTATCATTGTGTCAACAGCACAAGAACATATTAACCACAGCTGTTTCCAGCTCAGCAGAAAGTAACAATAAAGGGCTGATGATACCACTGTAAAGTCACCTCTCTACTTACCCCATTATTAGGCCCCATGTGTTGCTCAGCAATCCCAAGGAAGTTCTGCAGTGGAGTTTTTCCCCCTGCTTAGAGACAGAAACAGGATTGAAGAGCTGCATTGAAAATAATAGCATACAAACTCAACAAAAGTCTTATTACCTGGTCCGTTAGGCTTGCTAATTGCACAAATATATATTAACTTGAAAATTACTCAATTTTGGATATCAGTCTGTACAAATATTTGTGTATATTTTATACAATATTTAACAACATACAATTATTGAGTCTAAAACAAAATGGGGGTTATTTACTTCATGTTACCAGAAACTTGCAATAATATTTCGAGCATAGTTCGTAGTGGAAAACAAAATAAATAAAATAAAAATTAAATTAATTAAAATTTAAAATATCAAATATAACTGACTGAACACCATATTGGAGTACTTTTGAAATAAAGATGTATTTTGTAAAATTTAAAGCCTAAAACTCCAGGAAAGAGGGTAAAGGTTAAAAAATACTTGTGTTCTCCATTAAACATGTAAGTACATTACAGAGCACCTAAAGCTGACTGAAGCTGTTGCATGTTTATCAAGAGATGACTGACTGAACACCATATTGGAGTACTTTTGAAATAAAGATGTATTTTGTAAAATTTAAAGCCTAAAACTCCAGGAAAGAGGGTAAAGGTTAAAAAATACTTGTGTTCTCCATTAAACATGTAAGTACATTACAGAGCACCTAAAGCTGACTGAAGCTGTTGCATGTTTATCAAGAGATGATT
>KV751336.1:5198208-5222408 GCA_001698575.1 Mola mola
ACTGGAGCTTGGTCAGTTGTCATATATAGTTTTGATAATTGTTTGAGACAGAAAGCATAATGATTCCAGGCTATATGGGGGAGGCCTAGGCCTCCAACCTCTATGGCGGCATAAAGTTTTGTCCGATTTATATATGGTTTTTTACCAGCCCATAAAAAATTGTAAATAACTTCATTATATCTTAATAGTGCATTGCGTGGTAAGCTTAATGATAACATATTACTTATATAATTAATTTTAGGAACTATTGCAATCTTTAAAATATTAATTTTACCCAGAAGTAGCAGTCCCAATTTGGTCCAGTTTTGTAGCATAAGCTCACTTTTCTGAATTAGAGGGAGGAGATTGATTGTCATAATATTATCCAGCTCCAGAGCGATTTTTATACACAAATATGTTAGGCCAGATGGCTGCCTTGAAAATTGCCAACCCTGCCGAACACTAGGTGGACAGAGTCTCGATAGGGGCATTGCTTCAGACTTTGACCAGTTTATCTTGTAACCAGACGCACGTGAAAACGAGTAGATCAAGGTGAGGATGTGAGGTATACTTGTTGATGGGCGTCTGCACAGTAACAAAATATCGTTCGCATACAGGAGCAATTTATGCTCCTTGCCACCAGCCTTAATGCTACCTATATTGTTATTTTGCCTAATAGCAATTGCTAGTGGTTCAAGGACTAGAGCAAATACTAAAGGGGATAGGGGGCAACCCTGCCTTGTCCCCCTGTGAAGCTGTAAAGGGGGAGACCTCCTGCCATTTGTTACTACAATGCCTTGGGATTGTAATATAATAATTGAACCCAGTTAATAAAAGATGGACCAAGACCAAATTTTTATAGTGACCGAAAAATGTACACCCACTCCACCCTGACGAATGCTTTCTCAGCATCCAGCGAGAAAGCTACAATTATATCAGCCTCATTTCCAGCTTGCCACATGAGATGGAGCAGCCTGCTTAAGTTGTCAGATGATGTCCTGTTCTTAATGAAACCCACTTGATTTGTGTGAATAAGTTTTGGTAAAACAACCTCCAGTCTAGACACTAAAATCTTCATCAACATTAATCAGTGATACCGGGCGGTAGTTGCCACATTGTTGTGGGTCCCTGTCTTTTTTATAAATCAAAGTTATTATAGCAGTTTGCTTACTATCTGAAAGAGAACCTCTTTCTAAGGCATCCTTAAATACTGTAGGTAGTTTTGGGGCAAGAAGATCTGAAAATGTTTTATAAAATTCAGCCGGGAGGCCATCCTACCTTGGAGATTTCCCACCCTGCAGGTCCTGTAAAACCTTTTTAACCTCCTCCAATGTAATATCTGCTCCAATTTCACCCTGTTCCTCCCATGATAGGGTTGGGCAGTTTACACTAGATAATAAAGAACTAATATCTTGAATACTTGGGTTATCTGATTTATAAAGACTTTGATAAAATGCAGCGAATATAGCATTTATGTCTATGTCGTCTGTCTTCAGTTCACCTCTATCATTCTGTATCCTTGGTATAATTGATTGGGTATACTGCTGCTTTGCTCTCTGTGCAAGAAATCTCCCTGTTCTCTCCCCTTGTTCGTAATATTTGTGTTTAGTTCTGAATAATATAGGGGAATATATAATAATAATATAGAGTTGTATTTCACTTTTAATTTATTTAGTTCAAGAAAAATTGAGTGGTCAGATTGGGTAAAGTGCATCTTTTACATTTTTTTTAATATCCACCTCCAGTTCAGATTTCTTTTTCAGATATGAGCAGTGTTGAATAAGTCGACCTCTAATAACGGCCTGAAACGCATCCCACTCCACGGCTGGATTTGACACTGAGCCTTCATTGTTCAGCCAATATTCTAGTATCTCACTTTTGATAAATTCCACTGACTGCTCATCCTTGAGCAGGGGTGAGTTAAATCGCCACCTAGTGGGCCGAAGTTTTGATAATTGGCCCAAACGTAGTGACAACCCCACTGGCACATGATATGATACTAGGATGGTACCTATAGTCGTTTGTTCAGTGATAGAGAGTAGTAATTTTAAGAACCTAAAACCTGACATTCTTAAAACAAATGTTTCGAAGGGCCTCAAGTGTACAACTGACTTTAGTAGGGAAGAAAAATACCCTTTTCAAACTTTCAAACTGTCTTCTCGGTATCTAAAAGATCCACTGCAGACATGTTTTCGTTACATATAAAAATACTCTCCACGAATACTACTATGTCCTGTAGAGTGATTTTAAGTCAAAATTGGCAACACTCAAAGTTACAAAAAAAAGTGAATTGAATAGATTTTACTGACAATGACAACCCACAGTTTTCATTTTGCTGCTCTTGACTGTTCACACTGTATATCATTGTATCGCCTTTTTGCAACTGAGCCCTGGCCTTTTTCAAAGCAGTGAGAAAAAACACTAATCAACTATTAATGTAATATTCAAAACTCTAACCAGTAATTTCATCAAAATCTGATCATTCACAGAAAGAAAATGATTCGTTCTTAAAACTGATCCAAACAGAGCATGAGAATACCGACAGTTGCTGCTCATTTAGATTTAAGACAAAGATGAAGAAAGACCTGACAAGCTTATGGCTGTATGGCTGGCATTTTCGGGCAGGTCTGGTGCTGTGGTTTTCCTCATTAAACAAAACTGAGTCCCTCACTCAGGAGCCAACGCGAGAACAGTCCCCTAATACTTATAGCAGAATGCAGACAGTGATTGCAACCTGGGACAGTGGAGCCATCGGAGGGTTGTGTGATGGTTGATCCTGACTGGCTGCAGGAGTCTGGGGAGGGAATTCTGCTAATCCTGTTTGATTTATCATCTGAACCAGAAAACGACTGAGCCATTGGGTAAATGTTACAGGATGTTAGCCAGAGCCTGAGGGTGATCTTATCGAGTTCCAGTAAGGGGAAAGAATCAATCTCCCGGTAAGGAGAGTGATTCTTTCTTACCAACATGATGCAGAACTTGTGCTGGGGTTTAGAGCAGTATAGGAGGATCATTTAGCTGTGATGCACCTGCACGGTATGAACAACTTAGATGAAAATAGGATTTCTAACACCCGTCTGGCACTGAGGAAGAGACAACAAAGTACAGTGGCAAACCTTTTGTCTTGTTCTTGTTCTGATCAGACAGATGGTCAGTTCTGGTCCTGGTGATCAGCTCTACATTGGATGCTGCATACACCTGAAAGAGGAGAAAATAATGAACTCACGTGTTCTATAAACATCAGCTTTACTTTCTCATTGTTTAGGACCCCACTGCTGAATGTACAATAATAATGATACATGCAATAACTACATCATCTTTTCTGGAAACCCAACAGTATATGTAGGAAAATGATGACACAAAATATTCTCTCTGCTGGGCTTGCAAATTTGGTGAATGTAAATTACAGAAATTAGAACAAAGCTTTGTTGTTGCACTGAATGTGGAAATTATGTTTTCTATGCTACGAAGGAATGCAATGAAATTATTCCCATTTAAATGTTTCCTAAAAAGAGACACTTTTTCAGACTTCATGTTAAAAAAATATGGACGGAACTTCTTGAGGATATAGTCTGGGATCCCCCAGTTAACTGTACAAACAGACAACTAAGGACATTTGTATAAACTATGAAGCTTATTTTGAATTCTGCAACTGAGTTGATTTTAAATGTGTATTGTATTTCTTCTTTCTTTTCTCTTTTGTATCATTTGTGACGTCCTGTAACAGAAAAAAACTGAATAAATTTAAATAAATTTTGTTATGGACTGTTTAACAAATAAATGTTAAAAAATAACTTGAAACAAAAATAACTTTTTTTATTAAAATAACTCTGGTAACATAAATCACAACAGATTTATTACGGATTTTCGTATAGGTAGGTTTGAATGGGAACGGAGGACACTTTTGTATACATGGAGTAGATGAAAATTCAATATAGTAAATATTGTCTCAATGAAGACGTTTTTCACCCCCAAAAGAGAACTCCTAAAATGTTGTGCATATATACAGCTGCCGAGGAGGAACATTAGGGTAAAAGAATCACAATGGAAAGTAAGTAAAAACAGGAAACATTTTCTATGATAGCCTGCACTGTGCTTGATGAGCACATTCAAGTGTATTATAATGCACTTGAATGCTTAATAATTATTTTCAAAAAACACATATAATGCTATTTCATTCACTTTATCAACAGTCTGAAAATATTGTGCAACATATCATATGGATTATCTATACTAAAGCATCCTTCATCGTAAAGTTGTATTGCTGGTTCTCAGTAGTACATGTACAAGAGTACATGTAGGCATAGCATTTTATAAGCCCTATCAATCTACCTCAAGTTTATTAAGACATTTGAAATTATAACTCATTATAAATCATATCTGTATTTTTTTAAGACAGTCAATATTATGTATCAGAGCATTTAGAATATTTATGAATTTATTCATAAAGAATTATTCATGTCCACATACTGTAACACAATAAGAGGAGGTCTTCAGATTAAGTGATGGTTCAAATCATTCAAATCATTCAATCATTATTCATGTGGCCTCATATTGCAGGGCTCAAGGAAAACATTTTTTTAACTGTAAATTGCAATGTAAAACAAACATAAACACAAACTGGAGAGAGCTACCTGTGGACTCCCCTTCAATTCCCAGTTAAGCCCTTGTCATTGTGCATGCTTCGAGGCAAGTTCGGATAACAACTGAAACAATAAATGATCATTTGGAGCAGCAATGCTTGAGTGGGTTACTTTTCAATCTATTTTTAAATTAAAGCTTTCACACACTCTCAATCCCACGACCCCACGCTTTACCTGCAGCTCTCCTCCACCGCTCAA
Source organism: Mola mola (assembly GCA_001698575.1). Classification (NCBI taxonomy): domain Eukaryota; kingdom Metazoa; phylum Chordata; class Actinopteri; order Tetraodontiformes; family Molidae; genus Mola; species Mola mola. The sequence goes on from KV751336.1 coordinate 5,203,029, forward strand.
CAGGAGGAAAGTGAAAAAAGCAGTTAACTTTCAATGAGATGGATAGAGCTGAGCCATTAGTCTGCACCTGATTGCTGACTTTAACTGTTGATTTAGTATATGGGTGGTTATGAATGTAGCTTAGCATTATGAATGTAATATGAATGCCCCTTTAAAACATTACAGAGCTTCATATAATGTGTTACCAATAAATTTATAGCAAAATTTAGTTAGTATTTAGTAAGTCAATACTAAAACTGTATGGTTTTAGTATTGTTTTAGTAGTGAACATTTAATATATTCTAATCCAAATGCGTTACACATAAACTGTTATTATACTTATACTGTATGTGTACAAGCAATAATCATCAAAAAATATAAATATTCATGAATAATCATAATCATCATAATAATATTCATCATAATAATCATCATCTGTAAATCATATGTAAATGATTGAGTGCCTTCATTTTTTACAGCAGAGGAGACCAATGTTTCAAAATAAAATGATAAACAACTATCTAATATACTGGAGTTTGTGTAAAATTACACCACTTGTTCCTAATCTGCAGCATGCAGGCCAAAGCATGCTATCCATAATAATGGAAGTCAACAGAAAGGCGACACTGATCTTAAATTGAACAGGCTGTTTATGCTATGTTTATGCTGGATGGAAGAAAAGTGATGGGAAAAAAATAATTCAGGAGGGGAGCAGCTCAACAGGAGCTGTCTGTTTTTGTTTGTAACTCTAAATCGACAATGCAGAAAATAAAAAGATGCTTTTCAGAAAGCTGTGTTTTACTGCAGAACCTGTCTGAAGTACTTTCAAACTTCTTGTGACACATGGTCCTGGGTGTCTGACACTTGTCTTGTGTTGATTTCTCCAGAGGATCATCAAAATATATTGCGTAAAGGTAATGTTACCCAATATATTGGCTCAGATGGTAGAGCGGTCGTCCAGTAAATGGTTCAATCCCAGAGCCTGCAGTTAACATGTCGAAGTGTCCTTGAGCAAGACACTGAACTCCTGATGCTGTGCCATCAGTGTATGAGTGTGTGAATGGTTAACGCTCCTGATGAGCAGGTAGCACCCTGCGAGGTAGTCACTGTATGAATGTGTTTGAATGGGCGAATGCAAAACCTGTATTGAAAAAGCGCTTTGAGTGGTCAACAATGACTAGAAAACGCTATATAGATACAGGACATTTACCATTTATGTTTTGTGTGAGAGACTCTTTCTTTCTTTCTTTCTTTTAAATGAATGAGCTAACTAATGTTTTAACTAATATGCTATCTAATTTTCCCCTCCTGAGGACAAAGAATTCATGCATAACTGTTGCATCTAAATAAATAACATCTCTACATGGCAAGTTTCACAAAACACTCTGCCACACTCTTTATCTCTTAAAAGTCCACGGTGTGACAAGAACATTTAGAGTTATTTATTCTGTAAATAAAACTCTTAAGTGACATGGACTTTGACGAAACAACATGAAACTCTGACAGACATGATTTCTTTGGACAGTGTAAGAGATCAGTCAGCTGTCAAACAGCCTGTGCTCTACCTTTGCTTCGTACCCATTCACTGTCTCAGTCTTCTCGCTTCTCCAGCCCAGTATGCCTGTCTTATTTCTGCAACAGAGGTTTAACACATCCCACATTAGTTCTCTTGGGTCTCCACTTCCAGTTACATACAGCTGAATCAAATTTGCAGAAATGGACCTCAGAGAAAATGAGAACGAAATGAGAAAAAGAAATGAAAAGGGAACCTGTGATCAGATAATTTTGATATATAATAAAATTAAAAGTTTTAAATTTATTTGAAAGAAATAATTTGGGAAGTTTTTTTGTGGGGAGCTTAGCCATACTGGTGGTGAGGCTTTATAGATGACAAAGTCAGTGTCAGAAAGTCCATAACATTGGTCCAAACAATCATCTTGGCAAGTAATGTATTGATTGACATGATCCCCAGGGTTATTCATAATAAACCTTGTAATTCTCTGACTTTTTCTCTTGCACCATGGTCAGATCAAGAGTTCTAATTTGTCAAATACTTGGTACAAGATGAAATACCATCCCATAGCCAGAGGAAACAAACAGGACAAAGACACCAACACGAGGGAAGATTCAAACTGTTATAAATCTATCAAAACTGGTTAACAAAAGCACCTTTTAAACAACAGAATGCAAGGCGTTGTTTTATAGCATTCTGATAAAGGTGGATAGAGTAAGATAAAAGATGGGACTAAGGTCTTAAGCAGCAACTGCTATGTCAAAATATCATTTTGATACAAAGCTCAGTTACACAGGGTTCAATAATAATGTACTTGTTAACCCAACCCAAGAAACAGCAAAAGTGAAGTGCTGTGGCTTTTGTGCAAGTATGAACTACAGAGGTAGATGTTCTCACTTGACAAAGTGGGACAGATGATTACCCACCTCTTCCAGCACATGTTTTCTCACCTTCTTTCTTATCTGTTAATTTTCCTGTTTCTCCATAATTCAGCTTTCTATTATCACAGTGTATTTGTGCATCTGCATTCTATTTCTTCTTTCTCCTCCTGTCTCACACCTTCTTAGTCTTTCTCTTCCCCTTTCTCTTTGCATGTCTTCTATTTCCCCTTCATCTATCATCTACCAGCGCCTTAAATTTCTTCCTCAATACTTTTCTGTATTTTCTCCCTTAGTTCTCTCCCTGACATAACTTCTCCTTTTTTGTCATCACTCTTTTTCTCCCCTTTATAATAGTTTTATTTCACCAACTAATGAGAATATGATGAGTTTGACCTCTATTCCTCTGTTTGTCCCCACTTCCACTGTCTTTAACTGCAGCATATTTGTCATTTTATATATACCTGAGAAAAAACTGCACTGTTCATAATACCGAACAAGGAAAAACAAGGAGTGCACATGAGCCAACATCTTGTCCATTTTTGTGTGCCACTTTCTCTTCTGCTACCTGCCAATCCATCTCCCTGTTCAATGAAGTGTAGAGCTTTTTTGAGGTGGCCTGAACCTGTTCACACAGCCTGGATATTAAACAATGTAGAAGAAATGCTGTGAGACCCATGCTGTATTTCATTTTATCAGCCTGTGTATTAGTACCTCCACATCACACTTAATTCTGTCACTTTTAAATAAAATTACATTTAAACCACGTGAGCACATAAAAGGTCAAGCATGGAGTATTTTTGGTTGCATTTCTAAAATGCACTGACTTAAAAGGCAGCTGATGCAACTTTTGCAGAAGCTGATCTGACAGTGCCATTCTCAGCAAGATACCCCCCTAAATGGAGTACAGAATCAGTAAGTGGCATAATCAGGAAGTCACATGGACAGTGTAGTACAAAAAGGGTACTAAAATGAGCAAGGATATTATTACATTTGAATTCAATTTGAATGTTTCAACTGTTGTTTTTCCTTTCAAGGGCTATATATTCTCGCTTGAAAATAGAATGTAATTTCAGAATCAAATATTTAATTTATGAATCATTTCCTAATGGGTCTTCTGTACATATAGAACATCAGAATATGATATTGATAATATGAGATTTTTCAATTAGCTCCACTAGAGTTTTGTTTTGGTTAATAAATGTGGCAATGCATTTTGAAATGTACCAGAAATGCACTATAGTAACCAGCAAAACAACCACTGGCACTGGTCCAACAACTATGGGTTGTGGTGTAGGAGACAGCAACAGTGTAAGCATGACAGAAATTCACCAGCAACAAGAGTGATATACTCCACTATATGTTATATATACCAAAACACCTAGGATTTGGAGCTCTTTACAGTTTAGAAGTTAGCAAAAATTCACTCAACATGAAACACTTAACAGAGTGTGTATATCCAAACATGTTATTCAAAAAAAGAACAAAGCGGAAAACACACACTGGCTAGAAAATGTACATACGTGTACAAGTGTCTGTGCGTGTGAAGTCAGTGTCAAGCAATTATGTGTACTGGCAGGGACTGATCAACTGATGTCAAGAACTAGCCCTGATGGAGAGACTCTGTGTTGTGCCACATTATGTTGCATACATGAGGTGGCACCTTAAAAGCACTGTATGCTGGGCACCCACAAAAGAATAGAGTGACAGACTGTCACAGATATTCCTGATGTCAGGTGGTCGGCTTGGTGTGCCCTGGCCCTTAGAATCTCAATGATTGACCACAATTGTGGATCCCAACATAAGAAAGACACCCAACTGCTCTCTAGTTCTGACAGATGTTAAACACAATCCTGAAGTGTACTCTTGATGTATTCATTTTTTGTTATAACTCCATCCAAAAATTGAGATCACTTCATTATCCACAAATGTGAAAAATACATTACAGAATGACAGAAACGGGGTACATGCATGTTCCATTGAGAGACGCTGTATATACAGTTTTGTTTAAATAACTGGAATGTTTAATTAAATTTTAAATGTATTTAAGGACACTCAGTACTGGAAGACTTCCGCTCACCACAGGTTTCTCCATTTACACTAAAATTTGGGTATTTTTTGCCTCTCACATCTTAAAATATATGGTAAACTGTCACCCATCTGATTTTGTGTATGAGAAATTTGACACCCCATTATTCATATTTTGTCCATCTATTTTTTCTGACCTTTCAAAGGCGATGTTGCGAGTGTCCAGCTGAGTGGTCACCGCAGGAGCTGACAGCCTGGCTGCCACCTGCTCGTCAGTAGGTTGCACCACCCCCAGAAGGCCCAAACCAGGGACAGTGCTATTGATGGAGCTTCCATTCACCCAGGCAGGTGAGTGTGCTGTGAGAGATGAGACGCCCAAGGTCTCAAAGAACACCAATTGCTTGTCATGGTCAACTTCCATCACCTCTGCACTGGAGTCTAAGAGGGTGACGGATGACAGAAAAAGACACAATAGCCAGAAATATACCAATAAGGCTGTAAGACACAAACATACATGTAAAGAAATGACACAAGTGAAGATGAATATTGATCTAAAGACATCTAAGATCAAAGCTCTAAGAAACGGTCGTACGGTGGCGAATAGTCGTGTGCGTGAAATAACACACAGAGGAGCTAAAAAACAAAGAGAGCAGGTAAAAAGGCACACTTCTCTGTCTGTATGGTATCCACATTTCTCTGGGTTTGAACAATGATGGGAGCATTTAAGTACACAATGCAATAAAATATAAAACATAAGTTAAATACTGTATCATTAATTATTAGAACACTGGCACCAATAGTGCATAAATAAGTGCTGTATATCCCAACATAACACACACACAGACATATGTGAAGTTTGACCTCTGACCTTGTCCCCTGAAAATGAAGCTTCTTTTTCCTCTTTGCCAGGTCATCTGTTCAAAGCCCATCAGGGTGGTGTCAACACGAAGACACTGGCCACTCTTCCAAACTCTGTAGGTGTCACTGGGGCACATACGAGACACCAGGGGCACTGAAGGAAACATAGGCATTCTGTAAACCAAACTGTCTAATAGATGTGTACAGGACAGGAAAGTTTTGCTTTCACATTTTCATATGATTCACAACAGCATTTTATTAGTACACTGATTAAACCATTATAAACTGACACATTTTAGCAGATGCATATAAGTACTCAAAACAATATGCACATGTCTGTTATAGATGCTAGTACTGAAAATAAAGCCACTTGTGGTTCAGCTTTTGGAGCAAAAACAAAAAGCTATTTAACTCCAAGACCAAAGCCTGGCTTATCTGCATTCAGCACAACAGAAAGTGTGTGAGCATCAGTGTCCATTACAAGAGGAAGCAACAGGCCTCATCAACCCCACAGGGAGATGATCAAATGATTAGCTCTGAATGATTGAAACTGGGCAGCTCTACAGACTGGAATGATAAAAACACTTAAATCACCCCAGCTTGTGAACTCCCATTTCATCTCCACATAGAAGTCCTGGGCCTGGAGAGAAAGAGACAGAGAGAGAGGAGTAAGATATGATGGCAGAAGAAGACAGATATGCAATTGGCGTAAAATAGATGAAAGTGAGAGGGACACTGAGAGAAAGTGAGACGAAATCAAAGATGTATATAAAGACAGGGCGGGAACATCAAAGTCAAAGAAAAGGAGGGGGATTGAATAAATGTAGTGGCTCTGCTTCACTGTCTGTTCCAAACATGGGGGCACTGGCTTTTCAAACTTTGAGGGTGTTGTGTTTATCCTGTGTGTTTATATCTGTGTGCGTCTGTCAGGGAGCAGGAGCATATGCACACCAAAATAGATAGTGTGAAGGTAGTTCCCTACATCTCTGTCACAATTTCAGCACGATCTGCTGCACCTTGACTGTCAGGATCATAACCATTGACCTTGAGGCTCTCTGGCCTCAGCTTGTCCATCGGTGTTATTGTGCCTCTGACCATAGTACTCAAATTACCTAGAGACGGATAGTTTTGCACAATGGAGATATGTCTATGTAATTCCCTTGTTGATAAGTAAACAAAGTTATTAATACCTTCAAAGAAAAAACAAAAATGTAAATATTAAATAGATCTACATTACCAATGAATGCCTCTCTGCTTACAAACCCCATGGTGAGTCTTTGAAGTATGTGTATTTATGTTTGGTTTGATGTACATCTGTGATTTTGCATACACACTTGGGATCACTTTATTTCACAGGGTGTAACAAATGTGTGTGGGAAATCCTACTTGGCGCAGTCGTTCCAGCAAGAAAGGAATGCTCGCCAGTCTTTTAGCAGTCCTCTGGTAGTCACGGTAATGAAGCACGAGACGCACCAACTCCGGATCTCTGGTGCTCACTGCCTCCTGGAGAACTGCATTATAAAAGGAGTGAGAGAGAGAGAGAGAGATGGAGAGTAAAACTCTCCAACTCTCTATCAACCAATCACTAAGGTCTCATCTAACATGTATGAACATGAGAAATTTAAGGTCAGGGAAAACTGCCAAAACTGAGGCCTGAGGAAAAATTGGTACAACCAATTAACCAAGTACAGCTGCTAGCGCATAGTTCATCAGACAGATGTTCTGCTGTTAATTCTAGAGGCTTTACATAATTTCTTTTCTCTTCCTTTATCACTCAACACCTAACACCCAAGGAGCTAACACACACACCTAATATTGTTAGGAAAACCCTTGACTAGAATCTACTTCAAATTTTCATAAAACAATATATAATAAGATTAGGAGAAACAAAACAGAATTACCTAATGATAGCCTGCAACCATAGACTTTTTAAAAAAATAATGATTTTAACATGGAGTACCCTTTATAGCACTTAATCCATTGCCATTGAGTCAAAATGTGTCAAATTACATGCAGGGTTACACACATAAGGAAAGAAATGTGACAGTGTGGTGGACACTAGGGGCTATGCCTCTCACTCAGCAGATGTGTGAGCTGGGGCCGTGGTTTACGTTCCCGGGCTCTCTGGTACAAGGTTGTTCCTGTTTCAGTTTGGTTTTGGAGCTGAGGAATAATGTTTAAACTCGCCTTCGTCTCCTGTGTTTTTCCTCATCCTGACACAACAGCAAAAAAACAGTCTTAGGATAAGCATTATATGTTGGACCCCGATAAAGGATCCCTTATAATCAGCCAATATAATTTAATAGTTGAAAAATGAATTGATGTCACATCTTCCCTTTGCAAGACCATACTGTGTTTGCACAGTGCTAGCAGCTTTGAGATATCTGGCAGAGAGCATTTTTTTCCTGTTAAAGAGTGGAAGAAAAGATTAAAAAGTTGTATGCATTTTCTTAATCAATCAGAATCATCAAGGGGACAAGACTGTGCTAAACCATAAGGGCTACATATAAAATGGAGCAAGTCGGAAGTGTTGTGGTGGGCAATTTCACGAGTAAAGTATATTATTTTAGTCCTTTTATTACACCAAGGTGTTTTCATGCTTTTGATTGGGTTCTTCACATTTCAAGTTTACTGACATTTGCACTATTTCTTTTAGAAAAGATCTGAAAGGTGAATAGCCAACAATCCACACAAAACACAGAAATTACCAGAAAAATCAAGACTACAGACAAAAGTGCAAACAGCAGGACTTTTTGTTGTGGACAAAGAAGATAAATTCCAATTTGCACCGCATAATATCTCATCAACAGGTCTCCCCCAAACCTGTGCTGCCTACATCTCCTCACTTATCCAGACGTTACATTTCTGTTGTTTTTCCTCACAATTTTATACTGATTTAAAATTGTTTTCAAGGATTTTAAAGTCCTACAGTGTGAACCCAGCTTCAGTAATAAAGAAGTCATAATGCTGTATGAACAAGAACTGTTAAATTCTATTATGAGACAGCAAACAACATACATCACTATGTACTTCAAACTGACCCAATCTATACACATTATAATAATGGCAAACAGTTTCCTGTGATTGCAGCAATGTGATCATATTTCTGTCACTTACTTCGAGAGACACTCACTACCAACCCCCACCACAATCCCCCACTATCATCACTGTTGCTTCAAGTTGAGTAGAGGTTTATTGTGTACTAAAAATATATTAATATGGAACATGTGAAAGTAAGACGAAATTTGATGTTTTCATCGGGTCCAAGGCAACAGAGATGTATCTTAGAGTAGTGTCTTAGTAGCTTAGATAAATGATTCTTGAGATATGCAAACCTCAGAAAAAGAAATAGAGACAAAGATTGTATAAAATTGTATAAAACGCTGCATCATGAAACACCCCAAACCCCAATACTCTACCCATAAATGCATTATGTACTGCAGATTACATATGCTCCTTGAAACATACCAAACATGCACACACACACGCACACACACACACACTTACCATTCCATCCACTGTGGTTCTCCTTGCTAACGTCAGCTCCATGCTGCAGCAGAACCCTGGCACAGTCCAGGCGGCCCAGTGTGACAGCCAGGTGGAGAGGAGTCCGACCACGAGGGTCCAGAGCCTCTAAATCAGTCTGGACAGGAGGAAGAGGAGGAGTACAAAGTGAAATAAGAAGGAAAGAAAATATAAAAGTAGAAAAATCCATGCCTGGCAGTTAAACGCCAGACATTCAAAAAGGACAGTGACAGTACAGTGGTGGGTCAAGAAGAAAGGATGGGGTGGTTTTTTTCTCAAAGGTTGCTTGTTTTGCAATAAGTATAACATCAATTATTACAGAGCTAGATAAAGTGTATATCACAATCTACTCCTGGTTTCCCCCTCAGCCACCCCCACACTACCTGCTTAACTATCTGTCCTCATTAAGGTCATCAGACTCACCTGGTCCTGCCAGCTTCAATCAATTACCCAGCCTCCATTTAACCAGCTCCTCCACACTCACTCTTTGCCAGATTGTTGTTGCGCCATGCACTACTCTCCAGCACTCTGTTCCGGACAGATCTCCTGGTACCTGACCTACCTTCTGCCCGTGACCACGTCTCCTCGTCTCTGCCCCGGTAACCTAACCTGACTTCTGTCTTTGAACTTTGCATCTGCCCATTTCCTGTCTGCCTGCTGTCTGCCTGGACTCCCTCTCCAGAGACTCCTGCCCCATTCTGAAGTTAGACTGTGCTCGTCGACCAGGCTTCCTGATTGTCGCCTGTTTGTACTCGTGAACATTGTAAATAAAGTTCTGAACTGTGCCGGTCTAGATTTGTGCTGTTCTTGGGTCTGCTCTCACACTCGTTACAGTACAATCTGGCCAGAAATGGACCCAGCACAGATCAACGACCAGATCTCTAGAATGGAGGAGATGCTCGGTCAGCTGGTTGCCAACTCTGTCGCGGTCACGGCTGAGAGCCAACAAGTCATGGCAGAGGTCCAGCGCGACATGGCGAACATGCAAACCCGGTTCCAAGCCTTGGAGGTGCAGCCCTGTGCGCATGCTCCTACCGGGGGGCCACGGTGAATACATCCAATTTTTGCTCCTGCCCACACCTAACCAGCCGGTCATTCTGGGATTCCCCTGGCTTTGCCTGCACAACCAGATATCAACTGGACCACCTGCTCCATCAGAGAGTGGAGCTCAACCTGACAGCAGACCTGCCTCAGCTTACCGTCTTCATCGGCACCCCCAGCGCCTGTTCCTGCTCCAGACCTCACCGGGGTTCCAGCCATTTATCACGACCTGAACAAAGCCTCCTCCCTGCCTCCACACCGTCCTTACGACTGTGCTGTTGACTTGCTCCCTGCTACGTCCCCTCCCAAGTGGCGCCTGTACTCTCTCTCTACCCCTGAAAGAGAGGCGATGGACCAATATATAAAACTCCTTGGCGGCGGGGATCATCCATCTGTCCTCTTCACCTGGGGTGAAGAGGGGGTGGGGGCCTTCTTTGTGGAAAAGAAAGACAAGACCCTACGCCCTTGCATACACTATCGGGGACTAAACAATATCATGGTGAAGAATCGCTACCCCCTCCCGCTTCTTTCCACGGCCTTTGAACTATTCCAGGGGGTAACTGTATTCTCTAAGCTCGACCTGAGGAATGCTTACCATCTGGTGTGCATCCGGGAGGGGGATGAGTGGAAGACTGCCTTTAACACTCCTATTGGGCATTATGAGTACATAGTGATGCCCTTTGGGTTGACCAACGCCCCCGCTGTCTTCCAGGCCCTGGTTAACAATGTACTCAGAGACATGCTCAATCAGTTTTTCTTCGTCTACCTAGATGATATCCTCATTTTTTCCAGGAATAAGAAAGACCATATCACCCATGAGAGATGGTCTTTCTTATTCGCCTCCTGGATAATAACCTCTTCGTCAAGGCGAAGAAATGTGAGTTCCATGTTTCCTCAGTTTTCTTCCTGGGCTACATTATAGCCAAAGACTCTTTAAAGATGGACCCTGCTAAGGTCTCCGCAGTAGCCTCCTGGCTAGTCCCAGAGACACGCAAACAACTGCAACGGTTCCTTGGATTTGCCAATTTTTACCGGTGCTTCATCAGGGGATTCAGCTCGGTTGCCGGCCCCGTCTCTGCTCTCACCTCATCCAAGACCCCCTTTCATTGGTCTGATGCAGCCCAGGGAGCCTTTGACACCGTCAAGTCACGTTTTTCCACAGCTCCTATCCTCCAGGTCCCCGATCCAGACCGCCAGTTCGTCGTAGAAGTAGATGCATTCAGTGTGGGAGTAGGGGTCAGAGTAAGCTAGCCTCCAGGTTCATCGGGCCCTTCACTATCACAAAGATCATTAACCCAGAGGCGGTCCGTCTGCAGCTTCCCCGCACTATGAGGATCCACCTGATGTTTCATGTCTCCAGAGTCAAGCCGGTCTGAGAGAGTCCTCTGGTTCCCCCCACACCTCCCCCTCCATCTCCCCAGCTCATCGATGGAGGCCCGGTGTTTACGGTTAAATGTCTTCTGCGCTCTCGCCGCCGTGGATGAGGTATTCAGTACTTGGTGGACTTGGTGGGTTACGGCTCGGAAAAACGTTCCTGGGTCCCGGCCCGGTTCATTGTAAGCCCTGATTTAGTCAGGGACTTCCACCACATGCATACCGACCAGCCTGCTCCATCCTCTGTTTGGGGGAGACCTCCTGCAGATGAATCTGCTGGTCTACTGGAGGAGAGTGGCTTCGATGTAGACACCCCGTCCAGTTCATCCTCCTTATCTGCCTCGGAAGAGGAGGGCTCCTGTGCCTCGGAGGAATTCTAGCCTCCCTTCCAGTTTCCCCCTCCAACCAGGTGGCGGGGGGGGTTCTGTCATAATCTGCTCCTGGTTTTCCCCTCAACCACCCCCACACTACCTGCTTAACTACCTGTCCTCAGTAAGGTCATCAGACTCACCTGTTCCTCCTAGCTGCAATCAATTACCCAGCCTCCTTTTAACCAGCTCCACCACACTCACTCTTTGCCAGATTGTTGTCGCGTCATGCACTACTCTCCAGCACTCTGTTGCGGACGGATCTCCTGGTACCTGACCTGCCTTCTGTCCTATTAACTGTGCATCTGCCCGCTCCCTGTCTGCCTTCTGTCTGGACTCCCTCTCCGGAGACTCCTGCCCCGTTCTGAACTTAGACTGTGTTACCAACCAGGCTTCCTGATTGTAGTCTGTTTGGACCCAGTGAACATTGTAAATAAAGTTCTGAACTGTGCCGGTCTAGATTTGTGCTGTTCTTGGGTCCGCTCTCACACCTGTTACAGTGTATGGGGTTCAAATTGTTATATAAAATAAATACAAGTAAATATAGATTAAGGATATGATCTTAAGTGCTTCAGTTGAAGGCATCTGGACTTCTTCTTGATTTTGAAGATGCTTCAGGGTGGCTGGGCTCAGCCTCAGAGATAGGGTGAGGAGCTCGGACATCCGGGAGGAGCTCAGAGTAGAGCCACTGCTCCTCTGCGTTGGGAGGAGCCAGTTGAGGTGGTTCGGGCATCTGGTCAGGATGCCTCCTGGACGTCTCTCTGGGGAGGTGTTTCGGGCATGCCCATCCGGGAGGAGACCCCGGGGCAGACCAAGGACACGCTGGAGAGATTATATCTCTCGGCTGGCTTGGGAAACATCTTGGTGTCCCCCCGGAAGAGTTGGTGGAAGTGGCTGGGGAGAGGAGCGTCTGGATCTCCCTGCTCAGGCTGTTGCCCCCGTGACCCGGACCCGGATAAGCGGCAGAAAATAAAACGAAACGAAGATGCTTCACCTCTCATCCGAAAGGCTTCTCCAGTTCTAAACATTTGTGTTCCAGTGGGTGGTTGGGGTCAAAAAGTAGGTACTGCTCTGTGTGTGTAGGTTTGCGGTATAGCTCAGTGTTGAGTCTCCTGTCTTCCTCCAGTTGCACAGCACAGTCGAAGAATGGTAGCCTGTTTTCTTTGGTGTCCTCCCTTGTGAATTTGATGTGGTTGTCCACTGAATTGATATGTTCTGAGAAGGCCTCTCCTTCTTGGGTTTTGATTGTAACCCAGGTATCATCCACAGAGTTGTTCCTTTGAAGGTGGATAAGGCTTCCACCTATACCCGAAACCCACACACACAAATCAGTACCTACTTTTTGACTCCTTCCACCCACTGGAACACAAACTTGGGGTGAACAGAACCCTAATTCAAAGGGCAGAAAATGTTCCCTTAGATACAAAAGGGAAAGAAAAGGAATGCACAAACATTAAGGGGCACTAAAAACCTATGGCTTTCCCAACTGGGCCTTTTTAAAATCAACAATGAAACCAACAAAACATACTAGAACACCTGACAAAGGAAATAACAACAAGCCAAGCAACATTGTTGTCCCATATGTGGATAGAATGTTAGAGAAACTTAAAAGGATTTTCTCTAAACATGACATCCCAGTACACTTCAAACCCAGCAACACCTTCACACAAAGATTGGTTCATCACAAGGACTAAATACCCAAACACAAGCTGAGCAATGTTGTGTATGCAGTCCAACGCAGTGAGGAGTGCTCTGGCCTGTACATTGGGAAGACTAAACAACCGCTCCACAGGCACGTGGCACAACACAGAAGAGCCAGCTCATCGACACTCATTAAAGGACAATACAATACACATTCTTAACAGAGAATACAAATGGTTTGAGAGAAGAGTGAATCTTGTGACCATAACAACTAACATGAGTGTGAGGGGGTCATCTCTTTGAGTAATGCCTCAAAATACTCATTAATGAACTACACATTACTTGTGACCTTGATGTGCATGCACAGAGAGGGTCAACGACTCAGAAGACCACCTCCAAGGTGTAACGACCCTATCAGATGTTAAATACTGGGGACTCCCCACCAATGTTTAGAACTGAAGAAGCCTTTCAGATGAGAGGTGAAATGTTTTCAAAACCAAAAAGTAGTCTGGATGCCCTCAACTGAAACATTTAAGACTAGCTCAATTTGGGTGACTGAGACACTACACAAACATCAAGGATAAAGGGAACAGTGAAAAGGGGTAGTGGTAGAAATGAAATGAAATTAGACAAATGGTCAAATCAAGATAGTGAGTGTCATGTGATTCTCGGATAATTCAGTTTTTAGTTGGAAAACCTGAACATAATATCAGCTAAACAAATTAGGCTTTTTAAAGGAGCAGGAGGCCTTTTATTTTGTTAGGAATTTGGGAGAGAAGTAAAGAGTCTTGAGTTAGATAAATAGAAGAGTGTATATTAGCAAGTTTGACTAAATTTATGACAAAAGGTAAAGACCAGATTATTGTTTCTCACACTCCTTTCACTCTGGCCAAAAAGTTAATATTCAAAGACTTCTTTTCTCTTTCACAAGTGTGGCACACAGGAGGATGCAGTAACCTTGACCTTTGGCCTACGGCCTCCAAAATTGAATCAGGTCATCCTTGAGCCAGAGTGGACAAAGTTTGAAGAAATGGGAGATGGGAAATTAAGATGATTAGAGAGAAAAGATGTAGGTGGAGAGAAAATCTAAATAAGTAATCTCGCACGATGGCTTTTAGCCAATCAAATCAATGAATTCTGAAATGTGTTGCAACTGCAGTCAGTTAATAAAACCTAAGCCAAAACAAAATTTTAGTTAATTTGAAAATCTCATTCTTAGCATTTCCGATCCAACCATGAAAACTCTGCAACCAACTTTTTTTCTCAGCCCTGGTCCTTAAAACAGATAAAGTTACCTTTGTACTGACTTTAATATCCATGTAGACCTTGAAAACGACAGCCTAGGTACTGCATTTCTGTCACTGTTGGATTAATTTGGCTTCTGTCAGTGTGTACAAGAATCTACTCACACTTCTAATCACACCCTTGATCTCATTCTGATATATGGCATTGAAGTTGAGCACTTAAAAGTCTCTGCGCAAAATCTATTTTTATCGGATCATTATCTTCTAACATTTGACTTTCTGCTCATCAAATATGCACCAAGAGTCACTAGTTTTTATAGCAGACGCATATCTGAGAACACTGTTGAGAAATGTAAAGAAATCCTTCCCTCTGCAATAATTTCAGTGCCATATCCCAATATAACAGAGGTGTCATATCTTAATTTTAGACCCTTCCAGCTTGATCACCTTGCTGATTTCACTGCGGGCTCTCACCTGATTCTATTGCCCCAGTTAAAAAGAAAGCAAAAACACTTAAGAGTCTCCATGTTATAATCTTGGTATCAACCCGCAAGTTAAAACAGAAAATTCACAAACTTGAAAAGAAATCGCATTCCCCTAAACTGGAAGAGTCATGTGCCCCAGTCTTTTAAAGTAGCGGTAATTAAACTGCTCCTAAAAAAACCTACACTGGGCCCAGAAGGTCTAGCCAACTATAGACCAATATCCAACCTCCCCTTTCTTTCAAAGATTCTAAAAAAAACCATATCTAAACAACTATGTGGCTAACTATGTGGATAATAGTCTATTTGAAGACTTCCAGTCAGGTTTTATAAAGCATCACAGCACAGAAACAGCACTGGTAAAAGTTACAAATGACCTCTTCACTGCATCTGATGAGGGATTTATGTCGGTAATAGTCTTATTAGATCTTAGCACAGCTTTTGACACTATTGATCATCACATCATACTACAGAGGATGGAACACCAAATTGACATTAAAGGATCTGCTTTAAGATGGTTTAAGTCCTACTTATCTGATAGATATAATTTTGTTCACGTTAATGATAAATCATCAGGATATGACAAGGTTAATCACAGGGTCCCACAGGGTTCTGTGCTTGGACCTATACTATTCACTCTATACATGTCAGGGTCCAGTAGTTTTCATGTGTCTGTTGTTATTTCCCAGTGTGAAATACATTTTGAGTTTAATGCGTCTGACTTTTCCTCGGACCATGCCAAAATTGCATTTATAATTTCTTATTTGACTGGTCGAGCCAGATCCTGGGCTACGGCTAAAAGGAGCCGCAGATCAGCTGTGTTATTCTTTTCCAGAATTTCTTAAACCATTCACGCAGATATTCCAGTCGACAACTCTGGGTAGAGAAGCAGCTAAAGCATTGGTGTCTTTGAGGTAAGGCAAATGGTCAGTAATCGATTACGCTGTTGAATTTTGCACAATCACGGCTGACAGTGATTGGAATTAACCAGAGCTAATAGACGCCTTCCTGAACGGCTTATTAGAGACTCTAAAGGACCATTTGGCTCCACTTGATCTACCAGCGGATCTTGAGCCATTAATTAATTTGGCCTCAAAGATAGATAAGAGAATTAGTGAACGTCAGAGACCTCAGGTACAACAGGATCAGTTCCGACTTGCTCCTGTTTCCCAGCAGCGAGTTTATCCTCCAGTTCCCCAGCACCATTGGTGAGTCAAACCAAAACACATAGACACATAAACACATATATAAGAGAACTCTAACTAAGGTAATGCTCGAGTCGGATTCTGATTCCCTAGTCTTCCAAGAATCAGTAGACTCTGGAGCAGACACTAATTTGATGGACTTCCAAGTTGCCAAGAGACTTCAGTTGTCCCAGATAAAGCTTCCTCAACCTATTTCTACATCAGCCCTGGATGGAAGATTAATATGTAAAGTAACTCATCAAACGTCCCCAGTGACACTAGTTTTTGACGACAATCATTAGGAGAAAGTAAACTTTCTTCTTTTCGATTCTGTCCATCACCCACTCGTTCTAGGCCTCCCATGGCTGTCAAAACATAACCCCCATATAGAGTGGTCCAAGGGAAGAGTTTTAAAGTGGGGAAAGAACTGTGTTAAACATTGTTTTTTGGGCAGAAAATCTCCCCAGGAGGGGATTTCCGACAAAGAGGAGAAGTGTGGGCTCCATAAAAGCCCAGTTTCTTTCCTGGGGTGTGTTGTATTGGAAGGTCAAGTTGGGACGGACCAACAGAAGGTCCAGGCCATAATTGATTGGGCAACTCCGTCCTCGCGGGGGGATGTGAAGTGCCCCTGGTCGGACATCTCTCTGGACTTTGTTTCTGGTTTACCTTCCTCGGAAGAGACAGACCAGATGAAAATTTCCCCCTCAGTAACTGCTATGGTCCGTCGCTGTCCCCGGATGTATTCCAGAGCCAGGTCGACTCTCATCAGGTCGTCGGCAACCTACAAGGAGGCGGCAGATAAGAGGAGACAAGCTGAGCCTGTCTAGATTTGCCCTTACAAACCAATTCACGTAAGTTATCTCTGAGATTTATCGGTCCTGTCCCTGTGTCAAAAGTCATTAATCCTGTTGTTGTGAGGCGCAAACTTCCTAGGTCTTCACAAGTCCACCCCTCATTCCACTTGAGTAAGGTGAAGCCGCTTAGAGAGAGCGCCCTCGTCCCAGCCTCCAGACCACCTCTTCTTCCCCACATTATCGACGGTGAACCAGCTTACACTGTCCGACGTCTAATGGCAGTCAGGCGTCAGGGACGAGGAACTCACTATTTGGTGGACTGGGAGGGCTATGATCCCAAAGAGCATTCCTGGGTATCGTCAAAAGACATCATGGTACCCCCAACTCATAAAGGACTTTTTAAAGACTCATCTTCCAGGTTCTGGGTCGCCAGGTGTCGGCCGTGGGGGGGGTACTTTCAGGGTCCGGTAGTTTTCATGTGTCTGTTGTTATGGTCAATCAGCGTTTCTGTCTTATTTTGAAATTCTGTTGTGTCCTATTCATCATGTCCTGTAGACACTTGTCCCTGAGGTGTGTGTGATTGCCACTCCTCCCTAATCTGTTTCACCTGTGTCTAAGTATCTACCCTTCCCTTTTGTATTTAAACCCTATGTTCCTTTCTTCCTGTGCCAGATTGTCGTGTCTTCTCAGTGAGCAGCCCAGCGTTAATCTTTTGTGAGTACCTTGTGTTTTGATCTCGTTTTGTTCCATGACTACTGAGTTTGCCTGTCCCTGAAACTGTACCTTTGCTGATTGGTTAGATCTCCCGGTGTCGACCTAGTTTAAGATTAAAATGATTTTGATTAAGAACTTTCCTGTGAGTCTCTGCATTATTGAATCCAAGCCTGCACCTGATAATATCTGCTTCCTTTAAGTATTTGTTATTTGAGAGCAATCCATACATTTGCATTGTTATGCAGATGACACACAATTATACAATAAGAATTCTATTCTTCCTGAGGTTTCTTATTTTCCCTGTTTAGGTTTTTTTTTAAAGTTTTTCCTCACCCGGTTCGAGGGTCTAAGGGCAGGGTGTCAGGGTGTCACATCTGTAGAGTTTGTAAAAGCCCAGTGAGTATCAGGTACCAGGTCTGGGGGATCCAATAATGCAGAGACACACAGGGAGCTTTCTGAATCGGTAGTCGTTTTAATAATAAAGGTCTAACCAGGAATTCAAATTATGGGAAGTTACAGATAAGGACAAGGCAAACTTGGTAATCGGAACACGGAATGCAGATGGGACACAAGGAGACTTGCTGGACTGCGCACTATGAAGACAAGACAATCTTGCACAGGAGGAAGGGAACACGGGGGTTAAATACACGAGGGAGAGGTAGACAGTTGGACACAGGTGTGACATATTAGGGAGAGGGAATAATCAGACACACCTGGGGGACAAGACTAGACAGGAAGTAGGGAATAGACACATAGGGGTTTCAAAACAAGAGGGGAAACACTGACTGACCCTAACGGACAGACACTTTACACTAGTGGACCCTGACAGTGAGATCATGTGTAAATTGTGATTTTGGGCTGTACAAATAAACCTTGATTTGATTTTGTATTTCCTTTGAAGTCTCACATTCTGAATTAATTTTACAGACCATTGCTTGAGATTTTTTTTTTTTATCTGGACCTTTTATCTAAAATTCTGAGAATTTTTATTTAATACCCCTGGTGTACTGTGAATCTGACAAAAGAAAAAAATTGACTCTCTGACACATATGTTGCATAAGGTCACTACTTACTTACACAGTAGTTCAATTTAGTCATGCTAAATGAAAGGGGTTTGCATTAAATGGGATGACATTCTGCAGTCTCTGCACTTGTTCCTGTTTGTTATTAGTGTGATTATTTGTAGTTGCATAATTATTTCCTATTTCATTGTGAAGATTTTCTCCTCTT
The DNA here is from genome assembly GCA_001698575.1 of Mola mola. Lineage (NCBI taxonomy): Eukaryota > Metazoa > Chordata > Actinopteri > Tetraodontiformes > Molidae > Mola > Mola mola. Next base: position 5,221,882 of record KV751336.1, read on the forward strand.
GTGTCTTGTCCTGTTTGGACTTTCACCATTTTTTTTTCTTTCCTTCTCTGTGATTATTCACGTGTATTACTCCTTTGTGTCATTATCTATTTTACATAATCTCTGGATTACCCTCTTTTTATGCTACAGTAGATTGCCTTGTTCTGATATATGGCACTGTCAGCACGTCTCCTTCAAGTTTTTGTTCCTATGCTAATGATTCACCTTTCTGCTAGCTTCCATCCTGTCGGCTAGCCTTTGGCTACCCTCATGCTAGTACTCCTGAGTTGGCTAACCATCAGCCTGCTAATATTCCGGCTTGTTCAGTCAGTGAGCCAGTAGCCTGCTGGCTACCTACCATCAACTGTGCCTGGGTTTGCTAGCAGTCAGCCTGTTAGATCACTGACACCTCCAATGCCTAGGCCCCTAATTGCTACAGGAGGTCAGATAAAAACCAAAAACCTTCTCTCTGCGGAAACTGACAACTCTGACAACAACTTTAGACAACTCCAAGAGAAAAGACAGGCCTGAGTTTGAAGCCACTTTGA
>KV751336.1:5231315-5272426 GCA_001698575.1 Mola mola
TATCTCTCCATCTAACAAACTGCTACATTAGTGTATTCAACGCGATTAAAAAGTTCACGGAACGTTTTTAAGGTATAAGGAGGTAACATTTTTTCAACGAGCTTTATAGTGAATGTATGTATGTATATATGTGAATGTTTGATGGTTTCTAAAGTGTCCTTTATATTAAACAAAAATATGGTTTGGTTTTATGTATAAATAAACAAAAAAACAGATGCGGTTATATGATCATAATCATTTTCTTAATAAATTCACATACCTTTTACGCAATGTAATTTTTTTGCTACAAAGGCACACAGGTTAACCCTTTAAACTGGCAAAGCAAGAAGGGAAATGCACAGACTTCGGCACCAATAATTTGCAAAATGAACATTTTACATATACAAGAAACAAGGAGCATTTGAGACGATAGTTAGGACACCCCTCTATTAACACATATTTGTGGATGTTTTCTATAAGAAATATATGTGAAATAATACAACAGTGCCGCATCTCTTTAACATTGTCTGGTCCCACAAATTAATCAGCTTTTGCTTTTGGTTTCTCCATAGCACCTCAGGTGGTGTGGGTTTTTGATCAAAGGTTAGAAATATGTGTCAAATCCCTGAAATAAAAGAATACATGGCTACGTCTTAGGTCACTTCTGCTAAAAGGAAAACAGTTCCCTGTGCATGCTCTTTTGCGGTGTTTGGCATATCGGTAATATGGACTGTTTCGCCATCTACTGGCCCGGCATGCCTGTTTTTGTGTGCAAAGATATATTGTTAAAGGAATGACATTGGGAAAGAATTTATTTATTTATTTTAACAGAGGGCAAAATATCCATAGTAGTGTGGACAGGGCCTTAAATTGCCTGGGAGGAGAAGGCTAACAGACACAGGTGAAACGAATCAGAATGGGGTGAACATGTGAAAGAAGACATGAAATCAGAAAAATAAAACAGTAAACAACACCGAAAATAAATCCTACACCATGACAGTACATCAGCATTGCAAAGTCCAACTCTTTTGACAGGGGTTCTGATGTTTAATCAGTAATTTAAATCTAAAACCAACAGACAGTACCACTATTATGCCATAGCTGGATAGAGAGAAAAAGCTTGGGTCAGATCCAGAGAGGACAAAGACAGCAACAGAGAAAAAGAGCAGAAATTTTTGTATTATTTCCTGTTTGTCTCACGATAGACCATCAGTTGCTTGGCCTCTACTTTTTCAATTACAATGTGCTTAAATGCTTGTGTGCAACCCAGGAAGATTCTGTTCATAATCAAAGTCTGGCATTATCAGCCTCAACACACACACACACCTCCTCTTCTCTTCCCTCTGTATTCACTCTCTTCACCACTCCTTTTGTGCCTCCACTTCTTGGTTTAGTCTGCAAAGATGCCACTTTATGCCACTTCACAGTTCTTTACCTAGTAAGTTTTTAGTTCTCATTTGAACCTTACTGTTTGTTTTGGTATCTATAGTACAATGACATTTATGTTAATTCATTTAACTGGCATCATGTCACTGGCATTGTTTAAACTCCTTCTATGTCCAGTTTCCGCTCTTTGGCTTTGCCTTGTAACAGTGAATTTGGATGTATCAATTTTAACACCCTAACCTCCGTGACACCATTTCTACTGCAAAGGAGCCAGCTGCTGCTGATGGGAGATTGGGAAAACATACAGTATCAATCACTGCAAAAAGTTTTAAATTCTTATGCTTCTAGCGCAAGCATATTTTCAATGCATCAAAAAGCCATTAACTGCATTGTATTTTATCAGAAATATATGTAGAGTAGAGCACAAACAGTAAAGGATATTTGATGTATTGATATCGGACTTTAAAAAAGCTCACAGTATACTGCATTTATAAGGTAAATCATCATCATGCAATATCTATATAGTACTGTTATTTGGGCCTTTAATGTGACATCATAGGAACTATAACAGTGTAATACACTATTACGGTATGTTAAAAATTTAGCAACAATGATGATGATTAATAATAAAATGAATATAATAAATAATAATAGGTTAATATTGTTTTAGTATGATTATATCATCAGGCAGCACAGTGGTGCAGTGTCGCCTCACAGCAAGAAGGTCCTGGGTTCGATTCTGGGTCAGGGCGTTTCTGTGCGGAGTTTGCATGTTCTCCCTGTGCTTGCGTGGGTTCTCTCCAGGTACTCCGGCTTCCTCCCACAGTCCAAAAACATGCAAAACTGGGGGTTAGGTTAATTGGTCACTCTAAATTGCCCGTAGGTGTGAATGTGAGTGTGGATAGTTATTTGTCTCTATATGTCAGCCCTGCGATGAACTGGCGACTTGTCCAGGGTGTCCCTGCCTTCACCCAAAGATGCTGAGATAGGCTCCAGCCCCCCGCAACCCCTAACAGGATAAGCGGTAGAAAATGGATGGTGTTTTTTAGATGGGGTGGGAAATGTGCTGTGGTGCTGTGATCCTTAATGTAAAAATCCTGCAATCTCAGCAGAAATGTCCTTTTCAATTAAATACTGGTATATTTTGTATTCAGGCCTTTCAGGCCTCAGGCCTAAGGTCAAGCCGTTTAAAGATTCAATAGCGTCTATATGTTACAGATATCCGTAACTCATTTTTTCCTAGTCAAAACGAAAGTTTTGGATATCAACAACTGAGTTCTTCCTAGAGGAAATAACATATCTTTCCCCATTCAAGTTTATGGGGTTTCACAATACGGATATATCTAATGTAGTTTTGGATATCTGCAATGTGAATTATAGATATCTGAATTATGACTATCCGTAATTCCGTTTAGGATATTTTCAATTCCCTCTCAAATAAAGAAATCTATATTGTAGTTTGTAGGTATCCAAAATAGATATCTCCAACTGCAATTGTGACTAGTCAAAATTGTATTTGTGGATGTCTCCAACTGGAATATCTATTATTACGTTATAGATATCTCTAACTAAAGTTTTGAGTAAGCGAAGTCACGTCACAGATATTGCAAACTAAAGATTTGACAAGGCAAAATTACGTTATAGATATCTGTAATTATGTCAGAAGTGATGGAAAGTAGGAGGAGGGACTTGTCGTAGACAAGCGCGCTATGGCAAGCCGTTTTAACATTTAATCGCGTTTGGATATCCGTAATTCAATTCTTCCAAGTGAAAATGAAGATTTCAGATATTCACAACTGAGTCCTTCCTAAATGACTAGGCGAAATGACGTCACAGATATAACTAAAGTTGTGACTAGGAGAAGTGAGGTTTCAGATATCGATAACTAAAGTTTTGACTAGGTGAAATGATGTCACAAATATCTGTAATCAACAACGTCAGTGCAGGATTCCTGATGGAACAAAACAACGTTTGAGATATCTCTACCTTCAATTTTGTCTAGTAAAAACTGAATTACAGATATTTGCAATCGTCATTTTGGATATGTGATGAGTCAAAGGACGATCTTGGTGACGTAATTATAGATATCTTTAAAGTTTTAACTAGGCAAAATTATGTTACACATATCTATAGCTCTCATTATGAGTAGTCAAAACGTAATTATGATGAGTCAAAATGACGTGTTGATATCTGTAATGTCAGTTCCAGATAGTCAGATTTAAGCATTAAATGTTAATTCGGCTTGCCATAGACGCCCCATATATTCGGACTAGCTATTCAAGGTTAAAACGGCTTGCCATATGCACGCCGGCTCAAACTATCATTAAGCATAACACAGCATCCCAAAGAAGCTGCTGGAATTTTATTTTAGCCACAACAGCAACTGCCATTTCTACTGCTACCACAGATGCTATTCTCCTGTTTTCCTCCAGTACATTTGGACCGGTATCCAATGGGAAGCTTCCTATCAACAATGTCAGTGAAGCAATCCTGACGGGTCAAAATAACGTTTGAGACATCTGTAACTTCAATTGTAGTAGTAAAAACTGAATTACAGATATCTGCACTTGTCATTTTGGATACGTGGCGAGTCAAATGATGATTTTTGTGATGTAATTACAGACATCTTTAACTAAAATTTTGACTTTGCAAAATGACGTGACAGATATCTCCAACTCTCATTTTGACTATTCAAATGTAATTACGATGAGTCAAAATGACTCAAATGATTGTTTATATCTGTAATGTCAGTTCTAGATAGTCAGTTTTAGGCATTAAATGTTAAAACAGCTTGCATTACACACACACACACACACACACCATATACTGAGTCCCTCATCCCTGATTTCTTTCCCTTTATTATTATCATTTATTTTATTTAATAAATGGATGAAAATTATTTCCAATCCTTGTCTATGATAAGCAACTGTGCTGTAAACACCTCAATGATCCTATTACTGCGATGGTTGGCTGCTGTTCGCCCACATGCTCATCTGCATTGTCTCACTCACAAATGGTAGAGAGTGTATACAGTTCTGAGGAAATCACACAATAATGATGCTTATATACACATACTATGTGATAAACACCACTGTCAGATTCAGCAATTATAGTCATTTGAACTTTTCCAGGAATAAACTCCAGTTGCAACTTTCCATACATATAAAAATGAATATACAAAATTAATGTTTTAATACCAAGGTGAACTCACATAACATATTTTTCAGGTATAAAGTTTATTTCACTCATTTCAAAATAAATGTCAGTGAGAAAATAATCATCAAATCACAGCATTGCACATATGCCCTTGTAACAATTAACTGTGCTATTCCCAATTTGACAGATCGTGAATGAGGTGCTCCGTGGATGGCATCCACCCTGCCACATTATCCACCAATATGTGCCCACATAAGAATAAAGAAAGAGGCCTGTGTCTGTGAGGAAAGATGCGGCTGTTTGCTATTCTCCGTCTTACCTGCTCTTTCGCTGCCAGCTCTTTCTCCAGTTGTCGGTGTTTGTTGTGCCACACTAAATAGTGGAGGTGGTAACGACTCTTCTCGGGAGTTTTCTTAGAAGAAATCATCCTCGCGTCATAGTTTGCCTACTCCTTTCTTCACTACGGATTGGAGGATATTTTGCTATTAATTTACGCTATACAACCAAGCTTATGATCCTTCATCGGCGGCGATGCCCCAAGGCGTACGAGGAAAACGTCACAGACAGTGCCCACTCGCTTCAAATATCACAATATTTTAGCCAAAGCTGCTTTGGGCTACACCTTTATCTCTGAACTACCCGTACCCCCACCTCTTGCTTTCCTCGCTCTCTTCCTTCTGCCTACTCCAACCCATCTATCCTTCTCCGCTCCTCCAATCCGGTGACTGAGAGAGATGCGCTGACAGCTCAGCCAATCCGCTGGCATGGATGCTGAGATAAAACATGTTCAGTGAAAAAACTCGGAGACAGAAATGTAAAAAAAAAAAGGGTATCATAACTGCACCCTGCAGGCATGTGATAGAGGGTCAGAGGTATATATGCCTGATACGCCTGCTGACCAAAGAAAACAAGAAAAATGAAAGCATTCATGTGCAATTTAAATGAGCCATTTACTCATCCTGTGTTTCCCCCACATTACTGCCTACTTAATTTTAAGAATGATATATTTTTAAAAACGCGGTTTGTGTAATGCAAAAATGTTGTCTTATTTGAGTGGTCAGGTAGAATTGAATCTGTGTTTCAAAATGTTTGTTTTCCTTTTTTGTGTGTGTTTAGTATTTTTGTTTCTTAAAAAAGGTGTGTTGGCAGGAAAATAAACCCAACTTAAATAATCAGAATAAATAGAATAGAATAATTAGAATACATATGCCTATAGAAATGAGCATAATCTGTTTTCGTAACAAATTAATAACTAATTACAATAATCTTAAGTATCTCTGATAAATTAGATTTCCAATAAGATTCACCCATAACATTACCATCTGGCGGCAGTTTGCCTATTTAATAACTTTAAAGATGTTATTCTATTTAAATATTGATAATTGGGTTTTACTTTGTTATCTTCACAATACTGTATTTAGATCTCTGTGTGAAACCTATTTGATCCCGAAAACAAAGTTCCTGTTGCCTAGTCACCTCTCCCTGCCCCTCCGGCAGGCTTGAGTGAGGAAACTGACAGGTAGAGAGCTGCTGTCTCTCGGTGACTTGCAGGCAATGCAGCGAACTGATTTTGGTAAATAGTCTTATATGGGGTTAATACAAGCAACCAGACTACTCACATAACTTGGCTCGAGACTTGAGCTTTGAGTTGAAGACACCGGCCCTACGAAACTGCAGGAACAAACGTGGAATTCAACTGTCAGCTGGCCGGGGGGTGTGGGGGGGGAGACCACATCATCGCAGACGTCCACCTCTCGATTTCAGCAGCTTTCGAGATGTCAAGAAAGCTACAAAGGACAGAAGTGTGCGCCGACTGCAGTGCGCCAGGTAGGTGGAAATAAATGGAAATAGACCGTTGTACTGCAACGATACGTCGGGGAGGCGTATGCTGGGACAACGGGGCCGAAGCTGCTGTCCGTGTAAGCGACTCCGCACACCAGGAAAACGGCCAGGGCTTTCAAACGTCGCCTAGGCCCAAAATAAACAGTGACAATAGGCGTGTTATCACTACGGGAAACATCCTTGCTGCTCAGCCTTTTTATGTCCCATTGAGCACATTAAAATGTGTATTTGTTTAGACCTGACCTCATGCCCGGGGAGCCTGTTTGTTTGTTACCGTGGAAGATCTGAGTGTCAGAATTATTTTTGCTTCCTGCTATTAGACCCGTTTGTTTTGATTTTCGCCATCGGGATTGACTTTTAAACACGTTAGCTTAGCTTAGCTAACGAGCAGCCGATTCTGACTTAATTCTTGTTCGGCTGTTAATATACACTTAGCTTCGACCAAATGTATTACCACACGACACTGCAGCAATATTTCAAAGAAGCCACGTTCGTGGTAGCACTTGTCCTCAGCATTTTGAGACTGTATCTGGCCAACGGTGGTAGCTTAGCTACATCTGTACCCAGTTCGGCTAACTTAATCTAAAGGGCAAGTAATTGCCTAACCGTTTTAGCTAAAGCGTAAGCGTCCAGCCGTCGTTTTAATTGTGTCTGACGTGATTTTATTTTTCGTCTTACATTGTTGAGAAAATGGTAGGGCCAGCCTATGGAAGGAAAGGCTTCTATCGTTCTCATCTATATCTCACATCTTTGACGGTCGTCTCCCACACAGGTTGCAGGTTACTATTTACGCTGCGCAAATGCATAGTAGGAAATCTTTTTTAAATCCATTCTAAAGTGAGAAAGAAGAGATAAAGACATTTGAGTCATTTGAGTCAGCATGATAACAAGGAATATTGGTTCAAACTATACCTGTCAGATAAGAGTATATGTTATCCACTTTATTGTGGATAGATGGCCACTAAAATGAGCACTCGTATAGGTTAGTGTTACTTGGTTTGGCCCCATGTGTGTTCGTCACAAAGTGAAATAGATATGATACTTAAATGACCCAGGTAGCCCCTCACTTGCCTCTGCCTTGCTTGTTTAGCCTCATATGAGCTCATGTTTTGCTTGAAGCACTTGGTTTTGTGTGTGTGTGTGTTTGCATTCATCCATGTGTACATGCATCATAGTAGCTGCTGATCTGCAAAGTTTACAGCAACAATGAGTTATGTTGTTGTAATAGTTCACATTTAATTCAGAGTAGATTCAATCGTGTGAGAAGCTGGGACTTTTGCACAAGTGTTTAGAGCAGTTTCACCGTGAATTTAAATTGTTTTCCATTATATATTATCAAGTCTATCGACTTTTGAAGTTGAGAGGGGTGTTGCTCAATTTAAAAAAAACATAAGAAAAAACAAACCCAAACCTTATGATAACAACAATGTGGTTGTGAATTACAATCATGATTTGGGTCAACAAACACTACTTCTGGATTTTAAAAATTGTTAGTGTTATGAGACTCCTTCCATGTAAAATACTGTTAATGTTCAACATGAATATAATGCATGTTTTATGCAGGCTTAAGTGAGTGTTATATTAGAGAAAATAAAGATACTGTATTTATGAATTAGTCCACCTTTAGGCTAAATTAAGATGCAGATTTGGCCTGTATGCTACTGCCGGTAGTCTGTCTACACCTAGTAGCTCATTGGTGTATCCTTATACTGTATTGATCCAGGAAGCCGAGCAGATAGCATAATCTGTGGCAGTCTTTATTGTTATTACACTGATGAAATAATATTGCTACAGTACAGCTTTTAAAGCCTATCTTTCATTTTGAATTTGCTCCTACTATTTCTGCAGGCAAAATAAGACCTACAGCATTTCAGTTCATCTGATGATGGGCTGTTTTAGCTCCATTAATACCCTTAGCCCAGACAGCGTTATCTCAGCTTAAAAGAGACTGAAGCAGAGGAGATCTGAAAATGTGTTGTCCATGTAAGTGTGCATGTATTTGTTTGGCGGTGCAGATTGTTGTGAGCTGCTCATCATATCAGAGTCCAGAGGGCATGGACGTGACCCAGACTCTGTGACTCTTCTGCCATTAGCTGTGTATACATGCGCAAAATTTATTAATCAGATTAAAAATTTGAGGGATTGGAAATTCCGAATACACAGTTTATATGGACGCTAAATCAAATAATCTGATCATGACGTGCGTATACAGGCACCAAGCTTTAATCAGAATAACTGCATTTCCACATGTACAGATTTGTCTAATTTTAAAATAACCGCAGAAGAAGTTGTACTTCCTCCCGTACTGTAAACAAACGCCGATGTGGTTACACTTTGCACTGTCGCGCTTTCCCCTGCAATTTAACATCCGCATTCTTAAAGAATGGACCTGCGCAGGTTCTGAAAACCCTACTTTTGTTTCTACTGTTCTCCGTGATCAAGCTACGGGCTCAGCAACGCTTAATGCCCATGTGTTACAGGAGGAGAGGGGCAGTACATGCGCGGCACACATGCGCAGTGAGGGTAAATATACACAAACAGGAAGTCGCGATCGGAATAAGCGTTTACATGGACGCGGTTCGGAATAAGGATCGGCATAAACAACCCCTCTCGATCGGAATATAATTTCTTACCGAATGAGCCGGATCGGATCAGAATCTTCCAATTGACATGTTTACATGAAGCATTTTTATTCCGATCAGCCCTTTATTCCGAATATTTATGTCAACGTAAACATGGCTAGTGTAAGTTAATTGGCACAGCACTGGTCCTAGCTGCTTCCTCATCTATTTTCTATGCAGAACGTGAGCTTGTTTTACCTGCTTTAAGATTTGGGATTAAAAAAAAAAAGTTACAAAAACCACAGACTACTACTGCAACCTAATAGATCAAATCATTTGGCTCAGCCTGTGAGACCTAGTTGGTTTTACACCAAGCTCCTTAGGATCAGCGTTTGCTGCTTTCCTTCGTATGAACAAATACTCCATTTTGTACAGTTTTTCCTTTTATTTTAATTGAAACACAGTTTTACTGTAGTATTAAGTACCAACAATCAATAAAATGTCTGTAAAATGACTTTGACCTTCAGATACATGTTGGTTTTGGCAGCTTTGGACCATAATAAGGTGACTCGAAGGTTCAAATGCAAACATTTGTATTGGTTCAATTGATCCCTTTATTGGTAAGTACTTAAATCAAAATTTGGCTCTTTGCATACATTGGTTTATTATGTAATTAACCAATGATTAGGCAATTAGGAGCTGAGGCTAATTACTGTACAACCTGCCATATCCATATATTATACTTCATTTATGTTGGTTTGATCCAGTTTTTTGTCTGTCTTTCACCTGTTACTAAGACACCCAAAAAGGCTGACATATCAATTTTTCTTAATATACTCATTTTTTAAAGGCTGCTTCAGATGAAAATCCTGTTTTTGAACTTGTTAACATATCAATGCTGGCTTTACTACATGTACTATTAAACACATTATGACCGAAAAAAAAGTGTCACTGGCATGGCTGAGGATTACTCTTTTAGTACTGCAGTCCACCTATGACAGTTTCCAAAGAATGAATTCTGACAGATTCTGATGAAGCAAAGCAAGCAACTATGTACAAGCAGTTCTTTTTCGTCTTCCTGCTTCTTTCTGATTCAAACATGTATGTCTGAATTACTTAAATGTTAGAACTTGCCACTGTGAACCCTTTAATAGACTAGTTTAAAAGTCTACTATACGCTGTTGTCTAAAAGCTTTGTCTCACTCTGGCACCAGGAGAGGGGCAGAGTTGTGTGTGGAGACAGGGTTGGGCTGAAGTAGCACTTGAATAGATGAGGCAAAGGTAAAAATTACATCCAAACAATTTTATAGTCATGAAGACCTTTTTTTTATTATTAAACTTGGAAATATGTAATATCACAAAACAGAAAATAATTAGGGGTTTAGCGGGATTATAACAACCCCGTAATGATACTGTAAATACTGTTAATGATGTTTAAGTAAAAGTTTATCATCACTGTATAAATCTGTTGGATTTTAACTGCACTTTCTATCCTGGAAGTAACTTCATATTTTAATCTGAAATTCTCCTAATCAAAAAAATTTTTTCTCAACACCACGTTTTGATTCATTACCTTCAAATATGGGAGCCTTCTTTGTCATTATTGTGCTTCATTGTTTTATTATGGTTTTGCACATCTTTACATGTGATATTTCATTAAATGCTTGGTTCTGCACGTTGGACCTCAGAACAAGAGACTGAGTGGGAGCATATGTCTGACTTGAACTTCACTAAAGTGTGGGCGTAATAGCAGTGCATGTAGAGTGCTTATAAGTTTTGTAATAACATCCATCCATCCATTTTCTATCGCTTATCCGGTTAGGGGTTGGGGGGGGTGGCTGGAGCTGGAGCCTATCTCAGCATCTTCGGGTGAAGGCGGGGACACCCTGGACAAGTCGCCAGTTCATTGCAGGGCTGACATATGGAGACAAACAACCATCCACACTCACATTCACACCTAAGGGCAATTTTAGAGTGACCAAGTAACCTAATCCCCAGTTTTGCATGTTTTTGGACTCTGGGAGGATGCTGGAGTACCTGGAGAGAACCCACGCAGACACAGGGAGAACATGCAAACTCTGCACAGAAAGGCCCTGACCCAGGAATCAAACCCAGGATCTTCTTGCTGTGAGGCGACAGCACTAACCACTGCACCACTGTGCCGCCCCTTCGTAATAACATTATCCATTTATTTCTGTTTCACTGCCAGACCCTGGCTGGACCAGTATTAACCGAGGGGTTCTGATCTGTGATGAATGCTGTTCAGTCCACCGCAGCTTAGGCCGCCATATCTCCATAGTCAAGCACCTGAGGCACAGTGGATGGCCTCCAGCTCTACTGCAGGTGAGGCTGTGAAATTAATGAGTAAGGGAAACCCAGAATACTGACCGTGGAAGTTGATGACTCAGAAACCTGATTCAGCACCAAGGATTAAACTCATGCCCACAGGGTTTCCGATTGAGCTTATTAAAACTTAAATTTAAAACTTTGCACTCTCACTGTGGGCATAATTCATTTTCATTCCTAAAGAAAAAATTCAAATCTTAGATCATTTCATTAAGCCTAAAAGTAACTTCATTCACCAGAATATACTTATGATAGATTTTGGTAGATGATCTGCATCATGATTAGCATTACCAGGACTGGGTAGGTACGATTACAATCAATAATAATTAGGTTTAAAAAATAAATAAGGAAAATAAGGTTACATCTTAAAGAGGTCATTATTTTAAAATTCTGAGATTTCTATAGATACTAATAAGATGAATATTTGGCATTGTATATCCAAGTTACATCTGTCCTACAGTCAAAACAAGATTAATTAATTTATTATTAATGTTACATTTACATTTAAAATGGCTTTGATCGCTCCTCTTTTCATGGAGTTTCTTAATTGACCATATTTAGTAGATAGGAAGTGGCCACAATTAATCATTAACAAAATTATAACAGCATCATGGTAGAATAAACATAGTACATCTGAAGTTCATGGAAGTACTAATTTCGATTAGACAAACTGAATGCTAAATATGCTAATTTTATTGTGTAATTAAAAATGTTTTGAGATATTTAAAGAGCTAAAAAGAGTTATGGTGTCTCTGTGTGGATATAGTGCAATAATTTCAGTGATTTTAAATTTACCTCTCTATCAGGTTTATTGGATAATTAATTACAAATCTGCCATGTCATTTTGTGTAATCAGTAACTGAGTATGTTTTTGTGTATGTGTGATTCAGATGGTTCAGACGTTGGCCAGTAACGGGGCCAACTCCATATGGGAACACAGTCTCCTAGACCCTGCTCAGGTACAGAGTGGTCGCAGGAAACCCAACCCCCAAGATAAAGTCCAGTAAGTATACCACATACAAAAAACAATCCCCATCTCCTTTGTTGGAAGAAATGATTTTCCAAGCTGCAGTGGAATGTTAGAAATCCTGTACATAACTGGTCTTTTCTGTACTTAGTAGCAGTTGTACCCAGTTTTGTGTTGATGTCCTTTAAACAGTTTTATCTCCGTCATAGATCATCACCTGAATCAACTATGTTCTGTTTTCATGAGTTTTTGTAACATAAACTATTGGATTATTGGAAGTTTGTAAGCAGGTTTTTTTCTCTTTTTTTTTTTTTAACCTTTTTTTAGGGGGGTCATGAGGTTAACAAGTGGACTTTCTTTTGATTTCACTAAAGTGATGCAAAGTTGCAAAATTATGGAAGCACATTGTCCACAGCCTGACTGAAAATTAATTGCTTTGTATTTGTTACTACTACTACTACTTATAACCCATATAATCAGTTCTGCCCAAACTGACAAACAGTAGTTTTTCAAGTGAAAATGTAACTCAGCTGCAAAAAACATAACATTCAGGAAAAACCTAAAATGTTGAATTTCTGTCTCAGAGCATAATTTAAACGATTCTGAGACTTTCACTTTTGTGGCAAATTTTGTCCACACATTTACTGACTTAGTATACTATACTAAGTCATGTTACTATAATTTTGTTGGCTCTCTTTTCTTCTCCTCTTGTGTAGCCCCACGAAGTCAGAGTTCATCAGAGCCAAATACCAGATGCTGGCTTTTGTACACAAACTGCCCTGTCGTGATGATGATGGTGTCACAACAAAGGACCTCAGTAAGGTGAGGAATCAGTATATCGCAACTCTTGATTTCTGGTTAAGTATTTTAAGCAGGCATTTCCATATTCTTATGTACCAAACAACATGAGTAAGCCCAGTGCACGTTTTCTTTAGATGTCACTAGGAGGCCTTAAATTATGAACGTGTATTACCGTTGGGTAAATAATTATTTGATCCCCTACTAAATTTGCAAGTTTACCTACTTACAAAGAAATTAGCAGACTCAAATTTTTATGGTTGTTTACTGATTATGGCAACAGAAAGAATATCAGTCAAAAATACATAAAAAACACACAATATAAAAGTTATAAAATGTTGCACATTTTATTGAATGAAATAAGTATTCGATCTCCAAGCAAAATATAAGTTAGTACTTGGAAGAGAAACCCTTGTTGGCAAGCCCAGCGATGAGACATTTCTTGTAGTTTGTCACCAGGTTTGCACACAACTCAGGAGGGATTTTGGCCTTTTCCTCTTTACAGAAAGTCTCTACATCCTTCAAGTTTCTTGGCTGCCGCTTGGACACTTGAAGCTTCAGCTCCATCCAAAGGTTTTCTAATGGATTGAAGTTTGGAGACTGACTAGGCCACTGCATGACCTTAATACGCTGCTTGTTGAGCCACTCCTTTGTTGCCCCGGCAGTAGGTTTTGGGTCAATGTTATGCTGGAAGATCCCTCAATTGGCCCCTCAATGCGGTGTCGCCCTGTACCCTTTTCACAAAAAAAGCCTGCCATGTTTCCACCTCCATGCTTGACTGTGGGAATGGTGTTCTTTGGGTCATACTCGCATTTTTTCATCCTCCAAACACGGTGGGTTGAGCTGATGCCAAATAGCTCAACTTTGGGTTCATGTGACCACAGCACTTTCTCCCAAGCCCTCTGAGTCATTTAGATGTTCACTGGCAAACTTAGGCCGGCCCTTTACATATGCCTTTTGGAGCAGGGGGACCTTGCAGGCACTGCAAGATTTCAGTCCATTACGGCGCAGTGTGTTACCAATGTTTTCTTGGTGACTGCGGTCCCAGTTGCCTTCAGACCATTAACAAGCTCCTGCCGTGTAGTTTTAGGCTGCTCCATCAACTTTTTCATCATCATCTACACTAAACGAGGCGATATCTTGCATGGAGCTCCAGACCGAGGACAGTTGATTGTCATTTTGTGTGTCTTCCACTTTCGAATAATGGCACCAATAGTTGTCACCTTCTCACCAAGCCTTTTGCTGATGGTTTTGTAACCCATTCCAGCCTTGTGCGGGTCTACAATCTTGTCCCTATCACTTTGTGACAGCTCTTTGGTCTTGCCTATGGTGCTATAGTGATTGGAATGGAAGAAACTGATTCCTAGAGTAGGTGAACTTTATACACATGACGAGTTAAGATGAGGAGTTTTGGTAATTGGTTGATTGTGCACAGCTGTGTGCCACATGGGCACCAGCCAATCTGTTGGAGTCAGAATTCTGGGTGAGTTTTTGGGGATCAAATACGTATTTCACTCAATAAAATGCACAACATTTTATAACTTTATATTGTGTTTATTTTTTAAGCATTTTTGACTGATACTCTGTCTATTGCCATAATAAGTGAACAACCATAAAAATTTAAGTCTGCTAATTCCTTTGTAAGTAGGAAAACTTACAAATTTAGCAGGGGATCAAATAATTATTTCCCCCACTGTATGTGCATGCTGATAACTGATGGCATAACTGATAAAACGCCTCAGGGAGGAAATGATCTCAATGAAGCAGTAAGATATTATAATGTTCACTAATGCTGTGGAGCTCCGCTGGACTAATAAAGGGATTCTGCCTGTTTCTGTCTCTTGATGATGTTTAGTCTCCCCACCCCCACGCTCTCTGTTTTTCTCACTCTCCTTAACATGTCTCTCTATTAGCAACTCCACTCCAGTGTGCGGACGGGGAGTTTAGAGACATGTCTTCGACTCCTGTCCCTTGGTGCTCAAGCAAACTTCTTCCACCCGGTCAGTGAAAAGATCTCCACTTGACTCATTCCATCTAGGAATCAGCCAGACTGTTCGATGACTGTCTTTATACCATTCCTCTTGTCCTGATTCTCATTGTGTGTCTGCCTGACCTTCCAGGAGAAAGGCACCACCCCACTCCATGTGGCAGCAAAGGCAGGCCAGATCCTACAGGCTGAGCTGCTAGTGGTGTACGGCGCAGACCCTGGTGC
The DNA here is from genome assembly GCA_001698575.1 of Mola mola. Taxonomy (NCBI): domain Eukaryota; kingdom Metazoa; phylum Chordata; class Actinopteri; order Tetraodontiformes; family Molidae; genus Mola; species Mola mola. The sequence continues at coordinate 5,246,563 of KV751336.1, forward strand.
ACCTGACATCAATGGACGCACACCCATGGACTACGCAAGGTATAAGACAATATGCATTTGATTAAACTTCAGATTCAGTCAGCTGTGGAAGTAATTGTGACTGGAAACAGTGAATATAGACAACATTCCTGCCATTTTTCCTAATATGTCCAAGGTTGAATTTCAAAAACAGTATAAGCAAAAAGGCTACTGCTAGTAGCCTGGCTACTGTCCAAAGCAAAAACAATTCTCAGAATTTCAGCTGGACTTAGAAACTCTGGCATCATTGCTATGATAAAGTATAAGTAAAGACCTGGTTGTTTTATGAGTTTTTGGGTCCTTTTATTTACTGATCTAGTGGAGAGAATGTCAGTTTTGAACTCCTTTCAGATTCATGTGGCAGATACATATCACAGGAATACAGACACAACACGGGAGTCATTTTGATTGAGGGCAGGCCAGTGTTAATTTTAGTCGGTGAAAATTATGACAAAAAATATTCGTCACTGACCCTTTTTCCATGATGAAGACAAGATGAGGCGAACTAAAAATAGATCTTTGATAATAAAAACTAAGATGAAATGTATTTTGTGTTTTCGTTGACGAGACTTGAAAAGGGGAAAATAATTGTGGGCTGTCAGACATTCAAATAAGGCACATTTACACCGGTTGGCTTGTCTCTGTCAGAACGTATGTGTGCATGTGAGATAGAGATGGAATCGACCTTCGTCAAGATTTTTGACAGGTCAATGTTTGACCTAGACCGTTGTCACTGGGTTCAAGGGTGGGGAGGTTGGCATATATGTAAGCAATGATGTGGCATGGGAGCGTTGAATGTCATCCAATGAGGGTGACTTTGAAAACCATACAGGAAAGCAATGACGTATCAAGGGGCCGTTGAATTTCATCCAATGTCATTGACTTTGAAATCCATATACGCAAGCAATGAGGTGTGAGTTCTCTTGAGACAGTCATAGAGAACAGATGGATCCCGAACAGGCCAAAGCGAGTCCGATAGATTTGTGCCTTTGTACGTGTGATCTATGTGTACATTCTGTAAAAATAAAGAAAGACCTTCAGTGCTACTGTAACGCCAGCGATGAAGTACATGATGTGGGAAAATTACCCCATAGAATACTTTTGTACCAGAAACCTTTCTGCTCTCAAAACATCTTGTCTCACAACCACTGGAGCTGTGTCTAACAAGAACTAACAAGAAAGACATCTGTTGAGGCAAAGAGGCAGTAAAACATTCCCAAACATGAAGTGAAAATGTCATGGAGTTGGATATATGACCGTCGCAAATGTGTCCCATTACAAATCTTTCCTGCGTCTTACACCTCATAACATTTTACCGTTGCCCCCTGAGAGCATTTCATTTTCATCAGCTCACCATAAAAAGCATGGACAATGGTAGAAAGCCGTTCTAGTCCTGATACATATATTTCAGGCGCTTGTGTGAACCATTTAATTTAAAGTTTCAATTTTTTTTTCAAGCTCAACCTACCTGAGAGGATAGGAATGCTGACCAATCAGCATGCCTCCTGAGTAAACAGAGGTGGAGTTGTACTGTGGCAAAGAGAACGCTCAAATAAACCCCCAAAAAAAAGAGAGGAACGATGGCAAACACAACACCGGTGATGACCTATCAGAATCCAACAACAGGTGACGCTCCGAAGAAACGGTGTTTGTTTTTATGTTGCATCCAGACACCCTCTAACGCTCCTCTTCAGGCCGAATGGGCTTTAACAGCGGAGGCGCCTGGGGCTACGTCTTCAAATATAGGACCGGTGAACTTGCCTTCTACAGTCTGAAGGAAGGGTACAGTTTCGGACAAACCCCCATCAAAGCTGTGCTAACATCGGAGGACTGGGCGTTGTTATCCCTGGCGGCATTAAACCACGTCAAAGCATCATATGTAAGTGAAGCACAAGAGGAGGCCGACGTGCCAGCATCCCCAGTCAAAGTGACACAGATTATCCCCACGGTGAGAGAGTAGACAGGAGACAGTTATTAACCATCAGCTGTTGAAAAGTACTATTGTGTCTGGTATTATTTGGGAGACAAATGCCTCTGCTACTCTCCATTGGTTTTTGTGAGCCAGCCATCAGGCTGTGAGGCGTGGGGGAAGTCATGACAACGTATTTATGCTTGAAAAGTTTAATTCTGGTTGATGGATATTTCAGATATGCATCTCTTTGCCTTTCACGACATGGCTGCAAATGATGGAAGACAAAACAGTCATGTTTACAGAGCTGTTCCAGAGATGTCACACCTCCAGGCACATTCTGATGCTGGAAAAAAATTGGTTTGCCTCCCCGACATCATCGCTCCTCCTCCTCCTCCTCCTCCTCTTAAACGAACTGAATAAAATACCGGTTTTCCCCTCCATAACTCCACCTGACTCTGGCATGGACGCAGCGACCTCCTCACTGTGCGACTCATCACCCACCTACCAAGCTTTGCGTCCTACTCCGTTTGGCTATCCAGAAACTCTGTTCAACCATTCTCCTTCACTGCCACTCAGGACCCCTAGAGTGAGAAGATCCGTGTCTCAACATAGACAATCGTCTTTTGTGACAATGTTCTGCGGTGTTCCACCTTCTCTGTCACCTATAGGAAACTTGCCACCGTTACCCCGAGGCCTCCTAGACCATCACAAACTCCTTCACCCATATCTTCCACCGCCTCTTCATGATGCTCCTCGCCCTCTTCCTCCTCAGCAGTCTCCTTGCTTGTCGGGGACCTGACTGACGAGACTGACGGTTGTCTGAGCCATGTGTTTGTTAATGCAGTGACAGCCGTGTTGCTGCATCTTCTGGAGAAAGGTCTGCACAGATACAGAACCGAGACCTGCTACAGTCGTCAAGTGGACACCCCCAGGCAGTTGGAACACGATTGTCTGCATGAGTGGCCCGAATATTGCTTTCTTCAACACTTTGAGGAGGTGAGAAAAAGACTCTGAACCCCGCGGTTTATCCCCACCATCCAACAGGCTGTTCAGTTAAGACACCTCCACGTGTCTGTAAGGGTTTGCCGGCTTTTAGAGGGTATCCTCGACAGCCTCAAAAGTAGCGAGGATATTGGGTGAAGAATCAACAGGCTTAAGAGAAGACTGAATGAAAAGGTTTACAAGAATCGTATGTTGAAAAAAGCTTCTGATAATTTCTTCAACGAGTTAACATGGGTATTATCACCTCAAAACCACAGAGAGATGCAGAGGAGGTGCATACGATCGTCCGCTGACTGACAGGTCATCTGGATTGCGTTATTACCAAGAGGCTGTGCGCCACCGATCACCCGCACACCACAATCACTGTGAGTAAAGGGGGACATTGGCTGGATATTGGCTGGTCTATAATTCCGCAGGAGGACTGGACAAACTTTGTACGCAGTATATTGGAGATTATTGACCGACGTTCAGTGTCTGATACTTTTGTTAATATTATCATAAACATGAGTGACAAACACAGTGTGAAATAGCGTGATGTGTTGTCTCTGACGTTTTGTTGGTGGATGTTATGAAGTGTTATAGACGAATTGACAATACGCAATTCAACATCAGAACTGAAAAAAATAGACAATGTTATCTGTAATATTGTAGGAATCTCTGTGCTGGAAAACATTTAAAATGTAATTGAAGGCTGAAAAAAATGTACATGTCCGCTGCTGTTTTTTTTTATCCTGAAATACCTCATGTATGTGACTTTGAGTAGTTCTTATTATTTAAAACGACAACAAAAAAAAGAAAAAAAAAGTTTGTAACCAAAGTCTTTGACTTTGAGCTGTGAAAGCTGCTATGTGGTTTTTAAAAATCAGTTTTGTATGTTTTATCATGTAATAAAATTTATTTTACTTTTATTTTTAAAAAATGCCAACGTTTGTGACCAACAAGTATTTTCTATCATGTACAGTATATGGCTGAGTTGTATTATTCTGTTTTTGAAAAAAAAAAAAAAGTTTGTAAACTATGTGTATTTTTATCATGTATTCCACATGTATATGACAGAGCTGTTTGTTTTATAAGCATGTTTTAAAAAATGTAAGTTGCTGAGTTTGTATTTGTGAATATTATTCAACACTAATGAATTAAATCTATTTCGTATCATGAGCCGTCTGTCTTTCTTTTTTTTTATTTTGTGTGTGTTTGTGTGTGTGTGTGTGTGTGTGTGTGTAATAACAACCAAAAAGAAAAAAACAAACAGCAAACCCAAAGAAAATAAACCATTGGCTTTAGCAGTCAGGGAGTAAGAAGAAGGTAGAAAAAAAAAAAGCATGGCTAAGAAACATATGATGAAAAGGGTGTATTATGACCCTGCACATCTAGGTAGTCTTGGTGATGTGGAACGTCTGCGGAGGGGTGTAAACGAGGAGATGGGAAAAAATGTTAGTTTGGAGCACGTCAGAGATTTTTGTTCAGAACAGGATGCTTATACTCTACATAAGCCATTCCGGAAGCATTTGGAAACAGAGTTTTTGTCCCTAGACTGCTCATCCAATTTCAAGCGAATCTTTGTGACATGCAAGCCTTGGCCGAACACAATAACGGGTTTAACTATTTATTAAGGGTCATCGATGTGTTTTCCAAAAAGGCTTACATAGCCTTAAAGAAAAAGATGGGGTTAGAGGTCAGCAGGGCCTTCCGGTCTGTTTTGAAGGACAGTCAGACCCCCGAACAGTTACAAACGGACACAGGTAAAGAATTCTTTAACAAGACTTTCAGGGCCTTATTGAAGAAACACAGTATCGGTCAATTTGCTACCACCAGCGATCCGTAGTGGAGAAATTTGATCGTATGTTGAAAACTAGAATGTTGAGATATTTAACGGCAAACAAAACCCGCAGGTACATCGACGTCTTACAGGGGTTGGTGAAAAGTTACAATCACAGTTATCATGAGTATGAAAATGAAGCTAATGCAGTTGAGCTCTGAGAACACCCTTCAGGTGTTTCAAAACATGTACAGCACATTTCCCATTCGCCAATGGGACACGGTGAACATGAGTTTTACGGACGAGGGGTTTACCTTGTTGTAATGCGTGCCTCCACTTCCCCCAGTGTACAAACTGATAGACGCAGACAGCAAGCCTATCCAAGGGAATTTCTATGAAGCAGATTTGCAAAAAGTAAAACTGTGAAAGGACAAGATTCATACGGTGGAAAAGATTTTGAAATGACGTACTTTCAAGCGTTTAAGGCAAATTGTAGTGTGAAATTCAACGGCTGGATAGCGGTTTCAAACCTGCAAAATGTTTAAAAAAAAAAAAAAAAGACAGGTATGGCGCCTCTCATATTTTGTAGTTCATAGTTTATTCTGTGTAAAATCAACGACGCAGAATACCTGGCCCTCTGTCAGAATGGCAGACAGGTTCCCGCTAAAGCCTTCCAACCTCAATTTAACGTTTCCTTATTTAAACTTTCCGTCAGAGAGTTTTACAATATGTGTACTTCCACGGGGAGACACTTAAAAGATTTGCTTCTGAGCATGGACAGAGAGGAATTTCAAGCACTTTTTATTCGTCTTTAATCTCAACGCCATCAAAAACAGCAAGGCCTTATCCAGCGGCAATTTGAGACTCGAAATGAGATTCAGAGTCCCCTTGCCCCACACCACCACCCTCAATGTTTATGCTTGTTACGATTCTATTTTGGAGATCAATTCAAAACGGCAAGTGCTGGTGGACTACTACTGAGCTCCTCCCGCTGCCGAGCCGAAGAGGCATGAATACTTGAGTGTTATGTGTCGATTACTAGGAGACGCATTCGGCGGAGTGTGTCCTTTGGTTGGGGTTACCGAGTTACCCGCGCTTTGGCGTTAACTACCCGTTTACCTGATAGTGAACACGAATCCTTGTGACCCGGGGAGCACTGGCTGGCTTTGACTCTGGAGGAAGATGGAAAAGCTAGCTTTTTTGACTCTTTTGGATTCCCTACAAATTTTACTCATTACCTCAAGAGCATTTTACAATTTCTAGAGTGACACGCCGACACCATCCTGTACCACAACCTCCAGCTTCAACACCCCCCTTGTCCTCGGCGTGCGGTCAACATTCCTTGTATAATTTGTGTTATAGGGCCTGTGGTTTATCGTATGAAAATGTACTGTCTTTATATCAGGAGGATGTGCAAAAAAATTATGTTATGGTATCTCAGTTTCTTTTAAAATAACGATGTATGAGAAATCATGCCGCCGGCTCTTGTAGCCAGTCGGCCTGTTCCTTACAACTGTTCAGAGTAGTGTTACAGGAGGTGAAATAAAGTATAGTAAAGAGACAGTTTCAATAAAGAAAAAAAAATGTATTGCGTTTACGCGTACAATTTGTTTACTTGTATTGGAAAAACAACAATAATAGCAACAACATGGGTTCAACTGAACCAACGTGGGGCTTTTTTTTTTTTGTTGGATCCTCTTTTGTCTGTCCCGGGGGTGGCTTCTTCGGGACTAAACCAAAGCGGGGCCATTTTTCTGGAGGATCTTCCGGTTTTCTTCCGGTTTGCCGTTTCCTCCTCCTCCTCCAACTGGAGACTACGGTATTAAGCATGAGCTTGAGGGTTCCTCACCGAGGATTTGGAGATGTTGATTTTTTTCAGCGTATTTAAAAAACCACTCCAACCTCTGGGTGGTATGGACTGAGATTTTTTAAAATGAGAGACGGATAGGTTTTTTAACAGGTCAGTCATGTGAGAGCCTTTGAAAATATGTCCCTTGTATACAAAAAAGCAGTCACGGGGATGTTACCTCTGAAAAGATTAAAAGCAATTTTGCAGAGAGTCTGAAGAAAGTCTGATGAACATTTGTGCAGAATGTGTTTACGTTTCCGATGGGAGGGGCGGTAAGTAGCTTTCAGTAAAAGTGTGTTTCTTTTTATTCGCTCTGATATGATCCCTTACTTTTTTTTAAGCAGGTAAACTGATGGGGTAGTATTCCCAATCTGAGTTTGTAGGCTTCTGGACAGCCCGGCTTGCGGACGATGATTAAATACTGGTGAGGCTCTTTGGTAGCATCTTCAAAACTGTTCATAAAGAAAGCTTTTTGTCACGGGAAGATCTGATGAACTAACGCGCTCATTTGCAATCTGTCTCGTTGGTTTTGAAACAACACTAGGTAATTATAGTTTAGATTGATGGTACGACTGTGTTTACGTTTTGTGTCATGATGCTCATTTTTCTGTGATGTCTGTATTGCGTGAATATTCATGCCACTTCAGGATGATCGTTCACTTGAAAAATTACGTCGTCCAGAATAATCAAATGACGCCAATCTGGGGAAAAAGGTTTTCCAGGCAGTCTCTTCACAAAGTTTTTTATTTTTCTTTATCAGTTAACACTCATCACATGTTCAGTTTTCCAAAACATGTTTAACAAAATAAGTTTTTCCACACCTGCTGGGTCCTACAATGAAACACGAAAAAGGCAATCGCAGTTTCGGATCAATCTCAATTTCCTCCATTAAATGCGTCATGCTTTTTTATAATCACCAAAAAAAAAAAAAGAAAGGCACACAGCACTCTAAAGTTTTTTTCTGTAAACTGAGAAATTTTAAGAGTAAGAGTATCCCTTTTTTATCACACCCTGCACTGTCTCCCCTCCTCTTCCTCCTCCTCCTCCTCTGTCTCTCTCTCTCTCTCGCTCTGGGTGGGGGTAGGGGGGTTATGGGCTTTTTTAATATTTTTTTTTTTTTTATGGCAGCACAGTGGTGCAGTGGTTAGCACTGTCACCTCACAGCAAGAAGGTCCTGGGTTCAATTCCGGGTCAGGACATTAGGAGTGTGTGGAGTTTGCATGTTCTCCCTGTGTCTGTGTGGGTTCTCTCCAGGTACTCCAGCTTCCTCCCACATTCCAAAAACATGCAAAACTGGGGGTTACGTTAATTGGTCACTCTAAGTTGCCCGTAGGTGTGAATGTGAGTGTGGATGGTTGTTTGTCTCAATATGTCAGCCCTGCGATGAACTGGTGACTTGTCCAGGGTGACCCCGCCTTCGCCCGAAGATGCTGAGATAGGCTCCAGCCCCCCCCGTGACCCCTAACGGGATAAGCGGCAGAAAATGAATGAATATTTTTTTTTTATTTACAGTTCAGACTGAACGAGGTAGTTACATTCATCACATAGAGGTAGGTAGGTAAAAAGTACATTAATCAATAAAGTAATACAAAAGACGTACATTGATCACATATTCACAGTTTTTTTTTTTTTTGTTCTCTGGTTTCAAGGCAAAGTGTGACCCTCCGGCAAGAGGCGTCTCTTATCTTACATGTCTAAGTTTTTTTCTGAACAAAGACATTTTTCAGAGTAAAACCCTTTTTATCGGCGTAATTATTGTTGAGGAGCCAGAATCACATCCTCGCCCTTGTCTTTTGAATATAGCCTCCACCAGCTGTTTGACGCTGTCAAAGTTAACCCTCTCACAACATTCCTGCGTCTGAGTGGTGCTGATGCCTTTAACGTGCAACACTACTTTTTTTTTTAATTTCTAGTTTGATAGGCGTAACTTTTAGAACCAGCCGCTGCAAATTCCTGAATGCTGTCACCCTCCAGCTCATCCGTCAGCTGTCCCAGATAGTTTCCCAACTCTAATTGAACTTCCCCTGCTTTCGACCCGTAGATTATGCTGTCTGTGTCATAGTAGAGCACCCTCTCCTGCAGCTGTTGCAAATAACTACAGTTTTAATCGCCCATAGACAGTGGTGAATGCGGCGATAAATACATTATTTACCTTGGATTGTGCTACAATACAGAGTTCGCAGTATGTCCATTGAACCATAGCCAGTTTGGGGTTGAGGAAAGTAAAGTAGATGACTAAATACTTATCTGAAAACAGGTAGCTACAGAATTCCTAGGGTTTGCTGATGAGAGGTGTGACACAGATTACTTTGTTGAGCAAACTTTCCCCAAAAGCTGTTGAGGCACAATTTAAACACCTGTCTTTTGGCCGGATCTGCCTCCAGCAAAATCCCCTGATTAGTCTTATATTCCCTGATATATTTTTCATGGTTTTCCCAATCCGTCGACTCAGCGGGGTACCCTGAAGCCTCCTGCTTACCTTTAAAAAAAAAAGTATGTATGTATTCCAAAAAGATGGAATTGCTACGTCTATCAAAGTGCCACATTTTGGTTAACGGAATTGGCGGCAGCTCATGCCTTGTTGCAACCCACCCCGTGACAGTTTTAGCATGGGCTTTGAAAAGGAAAAAAGAATGATGCCTCCATCAATCCACAGCGCATCCCGATTTTGAGCATATATAGACAATGATATAGATTTTAAGGAATTGCATGGTATACGATACGTCTGTTCTCTTCCGGGACGGTTCTTCGACTCGACTGTTGCTTCAAGAGGAGTCTCTGGGACACGTAGTGCTTGTGCCGGCTGAGTGGAAATGCTTTGCGATCTGAGAATTTCATCTAACTCTGAAGCATCCCACTCATCCGTCAGAGTTGAAAAAAATGAAAAAAACACACACACACACAAAAAATAGGAAATTAAAAAAACATTTAAAAAACATTTTTTGGAATGAAAAAAACGTAAAACCTTTAAGTGGAGATTATTATAAAACTATAAAAACAATAAACACACTAGGAAAGTCATGAGACAGCTTGTACAAAACTTACCCGGGGACACTGATGATGATGGTGGAAAGGGTGATGCTGTTGTTGGTGCTACTGAAGGTTGAGCTTGAAAAAGAAATTGAAATTTTAAATTAAACAGTTCACACTTCCGGCTGAAATATATGGATCAGGAATAGAACGGCTCGCTACCTTTGTCCTTGCTTTTTGTGTTGATCTGGTGAGCGGAGCGTGAAATGCTCTTAGTGGGCAACGGTAAAATGTTAATAGAGGGACGTGTTACTCTTCTTTTTTTTAAGGGGCGGGTTGAGGTGTAAGATGCAGGAAAGATTTTGGAATGGGGCACATTTGCAACAGTCATACTGTATATCAAACCCCATGACATTTTCACTGCATGTTTGGGAATGTTTTACTGCCTCTTTGCCTCAACAGATGTATTTCAACACAGCTCCATTGGTCATGGTGGTGGTGGTGGGACAAGATGTTTTGAGAGCAGAAAGGTTTCTGGTACAAAAGTATTCTTGTACCAGAAAAGTATTCATGATCAAATCAAATCAAATCTAATTTTATTTGTATAGCCCGAAATCACAATTTACACATTATCTCACTGGGCTTTGACAAACTGTACAGATGTGACATCCTCTGCCCTTAGACCCTCGAACCGGGTGAGGAAAAACTTTAAAAAAAAAAACCCTAAACAGGGAAAATAAGAAACCTCATGAAGAGCCACAGAGGAGGGATCCTTCTTCCTAGGACGGACAGACGTGCAATAAATGTCACTTGTACAGAACACAAAAACATGATAACAACAGTTCATTTAGAATGCATAAAACAACATAAAATGATGTGGGTATGGTTCCCACATCATTTTATGTTTCACTTCATCACTGGCTTTACAGTAACGCTCATGGTCTTTCTTTATTTTTACAGAATGTACACACAGGTCACTTGTATTGTACCCTGTTCGGGATCCATCTATTCTCTATGAGTGTCTCAGGGACTGACAGAGACTGAAGGGGAGGGGAGGGGTCTCTGAAGGAGGGCTCACATCGAGAACTTACTGCTGAAGATGTTACCTCCAAGATGGTCAGAAACCATACTGGATTCATTTCCGCATCTAAATTTTCAAAGTCACCACCCCCATGCCTCATTGGATGAAATTCAACAACTCTTTAAAAATGTAATTTCTTGCATATATGGTTTTCAAAGTCACCCTCATTGGATGAAATTAAACGCCCCCCTTACCATGTCATTACTTACGTATATAGTTTTTAAAGTCAGTCTCATTGGATGACATTCAACGCCCCTTTGCCACGTGTTTTTTTTGTATGGTTTTCAAAGTCACTCTCATTGGATGAAATTCAACACCCCCTTGCCATGTCATTGCTTACGTATATGCCAACCCGCCCACCCTTGAACCCAGTGACCCTGGTCTAGGTCAAAGGTTGACCTGTCAAAAAATTTGATGAAAGGTCGATTCCATCTCTATCTTGCATGCACAAATACGTTCTGACAGAGACGAGCCAACCGGTGTAAATGTAAGTTATTTGAATGTGTCAAAACACTTGATGAAAGGTGGATTATATCTCTCTCTGTCGTGTGTGTAGTTTCCGTTCCTCTCATTGGTTGAGATTTAGTGTGCATGCCTGTCACTGGTTGGATCAAGTCACGTTTACCGCCATGACACAAAGAAGATAGCTGCATCAGCAAGGGCTCAGGGGCTCAGTCGGAAGAAAAGATTTGATATATGGACACATTTTACTTTCAGTCCATCAGAAAACAAAACGCAGTTCATGGTGATATCTGAAGAGATGGCCTGTGGTTTCAAGTTACTCGGGAAGAAAACTAGCAACCTTAAAAGACACTTGAAGGCGGAGCTATGTAGATCCTGTCAACTTAAACTTAAATAGATTTTGTCGACTAAAACTAATATGAATTCAAAGTACTAAAATGTGACTAAAACTAATATACAATTTAGTCAAAATACTAAAACTAAGAGTAAAACAAAATCAGCTGGCAAAATCAACTCTGGCCTGTCCTTTCGCTGTTGTTTTACCTCACCTTCTATCTCTGTCTTTGTTTGCCTTCTTTGGCTTCTCCATCAGTAGGATTCTTCTATCTTTGCAGGGCAGTGTTTCCGTGGTTGCATTTGTATTTGTTCCACTGTTACCTGAGGATAACATTGTTGAGGAAGAAAACTTGTCTTCCTGTTTTGGTTCCGCGATGCCCAATGTGCTTTATTTGTGCCATAAATTCAGCCTTCATTTTTCTGAACATGGTGGCAGTATGAATAAAATAATGAAACTGATGCTTCTAAATGCAGATGGTGTCATTTTCTGTAGCCATTAGCCTGAGGTCTAAAGTTACTTCATTATGAGTTAAATCACAAGTACAAATAATAGTGTGTGTCTGTGTTTCAGGCAGGCAGGCCATATAGAGTTAGCGGAGCGGCTGATAGAGTGTCAGTATGAACTGACAGACAGACTAGCCTTCTACCTTTGTGGAAGGCGCCCAGGTAAAACACTGCTCCAGTCTATGGGGATCTCACATCATCTTGGGCATAGCAGTTACCTCAGTGAAGCACTGAGGTAGCTTTCACTGACTTGTTGACTCCTATCTTGTCTTCAGATCACAAAAATGGCCATTATATCATCCCTCAAATGGCAGACAGGTATGGACCTTGACATTTTAGTTTTGTCAAAGCGTGGATATGAGTGTAGTATTTGCATGCTTTGTTTGACTTAAATGTCTTTTTGTGTCTTTGGACTTCGCTACTACCACACCTGCCAGACTTCTATGACTGCTTCTTTTTAATGTTTCTGCCTGACATGCATATTTGATACTGATGCATTTTAGTGTTCTGACCAGGGGGTGGCACCATAGTAGTTGTAAACCCACCTAAAGAGATAGATAAAAGAGGCCTTTGGCATGGCTGGCTGTTTATTCTAAGTGGTGATCTAAACTATCGCAGGTACCTGCAGTGATTTAGTTACATGAAATCTGTTTATCATTGTTATTGTTATTAAACCAAAGTTTAGTTTGGTTTGACAATGCACATATTTGCTCTTTTGAATGAAAAGTAGCATACAGAAAATGTTCACATATGTACATCTAATATAGTACACTTGCAATATAGTGCAATAATAATATGTTACTGAAGTGTTTTTTACCTCTGAGCTGCCTTCTCATTCCTCTTGCGTCTGTTCCGTTCTGTTGAATGGTTCCTTACAATAATAACAATTAAAGCCGTTTTGATGTGGCTTCTCTGCCCTTCTTTCTGTCTGTTCCTTTCTTTTTCTCTCTCACCTCCTGTTCTCTCAATTTCGCTGCACTTGGTGGAGCCAGAGCTCGTCCTAAGTGTCCAACACAGAGGTATCTTAACTTTCCTTGTTCCTTTTCTTCAGAATGTCTACCTCTACAAGTGACAGTCCAATATTATAATATAGTTTCTGCTGGGAGATGTCTACTAGTGCCATGTTTACTAATTTCACCAATGTATTTAAGTGTTTAGTCTAATAATTATGTAAAATAAACTCAGAAAAGGGGAAACATTATTACACATACAGTTTCTGACCTTTTACCTTTGGTAGAAGTTCTTTTCTCTCTTTTGCCAAAGCTTAATTGCCTTCATTCAAAGTATAACAAACAACAAATTTTAACAAAGACAGGAATAAATAATAAAAATAATCTTGGTTTGATTCTGGTTTGGGCCAAGGTAAATAATAATTCACTGGATAAGCTGTGAAAACATTGGCTACACTCTTGCTCCCTGTGATGCACAACTCTGTCTTGCTCTTTTGTGCCTTCCTTTCTCTCCAGTCCCAGCTGACTGTGTCCACTTACAAAAATTTAAAGATTTAAAGATATACCACATAAGACCACCCTAAATGTTAGTCCAAAACATCTTGATCACCTTATTTGTAGCTGGATCCACTGTAGGTTCTAAACCTGTCCATCTCCAAACTAAAAATATATTAGTGTATTTCACATATTTTTTTTCCTGAAGACAGTTTGTATCATTTTAGTTCAGGTCTAAATTTTTGGATCAGCTTGGTTTTCATTAGTGTTTCTTTTTGATGCGAGAAAGGGGTGAAATCAGCTGAATTGGGTGGGCTGGTCTATGTTTAGGAACTCGATACCACTGCTTTGCTGCCCAATAACTGCTTATTACTACAACACCAAAATATGTTTGTAACATATATATATATTTGATGCCAGCAGCACATTTTGAAAAAGTCTGGACAGGGTTATGTTTATCACTCTGTTGCATCAACAAAAACACTGTGAGTATTTGGTAACTGAGGAGAACAATTGCTATAATTTTGAAGGTGGAATGATTTCCAATCCTGCATGATGTAGAATTTCAACTGCTCCACAGTCTGGGGTCTCCTTTGTGGTACTTTACGTCTTATAATGCACCAAACATCTTCAATGCGTTACAAGTAGGAACTACAAAAATGGCAAGTTAACACTCTCTTTTACACACATGGAGATCTGCTATAATTAATTGTGCAGAATGTGGATTGGCATTGTCTTGCTGAGACATTGTCCACTTTGCAGTATATGTTGCTCCAAAACCTGTATATATCATATAGCATTGATGGTGTCTTCACAAATGTAAGATACGGTGTAACTTTAATGATCCGCCTTGGGAGAAATTCAGGTTGGCACAGCAGTACAGAGGTGAAAGTAGCAGTGCAAGGTAAAAAGCACCAAAATAAGTTAGCATGCAGTATCAGAAAGAATAAATAAAAAACTAAAATACTTGAAATTATAAAATATACTAATTATTATGTACAATCTGGCCTCTGTGTATAGGGTGTGTAAAGTGCAATGTTCCTGAGATTTATAAATAAATAAATAGTGTGTATATGAAGTTTATAAAGCAAATAGTGGAATTTTATATATGTAAACGGTTGGACATATGCAGTATCAGGGTTTTTTGTTTTTTTTCCCTAGAGCGGTATATGAATTTTGTCCTTAAACAGTGGAGTGGGTGGTGCAGGGAGGGGTGGATGCTGTGGTGTTGTGCAGTCTGATGGCAAATTGAACGAAGGAGCCCCCAAAGCGCTTTGAGGGGGGCTACTACAGGTTAGCCATGCCATTTACATGGGTAACATGTAGTCTTGGCTAGTCTTTCACAGAGTAGTTAACCCCTCCTCATCTTGACATTAGAAAGACAATATGGTTTTTTTTTTTATACCAAATCATTGATAGTTACTTTAAAGTTGCTATTTAACCTAATTAACCATGCTCCCTAAAGGATTCTTCACCATAAGAGATACAACGTTTTTTGATGTTTTGACTTATAACTATAGAAATGCTCAAAGCATAAAGGTTTGTGCTTTGACAACCCATCTTAATGACACATCTTTTACACAATATCACATTTTACTTTGAGTCGTGTCAACTGGACAAGGATTGCAAATAAAGGAGGCGAGATTCTGCAGTCTCTCATTACACTTAATAATTGGGTTTTCTTTTAGCATTTCACAACATATCCTACCCTTGTTGCCACTGTCTCAACTTTTTTTTTTTAAATGTGTTGCCTGCATCATATTTGAAATGAGCACATAAATACAAAAAAAATAGAAATTTCTCAGTATCAACATGAACATGTTTTTGCCATTTTAATTACTGATTCATAATTAAATATGGTGTTTTAACAGTTTTCAAATGATCACAGTAAACAGTTTCTTACGTTTAAGAAAGCAACACAACTTTTTTGGAAACAGGTTTGTACTACATTAATTAAAATAATTGCATTTAAATACAAAACAAATATTAGAATTATTATATTTTGACAAGTCATTTGCAATTTAACTTTCACACTATATATAGCTTTTAGAGCACCAGGGATCGGGAACCTCACGCATTATGATACTGATCCTGTTAGAAAAAAGAATGGACAGATTGTACATGTTCATTCCTCCCACAAGCAGTTCAAAAACAGAATCTCTCATATGGCGTTCTCCGTTTATTGTTACAAATTAAAAAAAAAACAAAAAAAAAAAAAAACACCTCATGTTTATACCTGTGTAATAAATAATATAAGACACTTCAAAGTCTACACTGATACATAGTGCAAAATTTGGATATTGACTGAAATAAAAAATGTGCTAGATATTTTACATTTACAGCTGCAACAGATGCCGGTATCGGGACTGTGGATACAGATGCTTTCAGGTTTATGTGGCTCCAAATTGCAATTACCATCAGCCAATGCATTCCTCCAAACCCATATGTACCCTTGCTTGAAGTTCCCTCCCCCCGAAAGCCCTTCCTACTTCCTCACCTCTTACATCTTTCTCCATATTCATGTCTTAGCTTCCCTCTCTTTTATTTTTTTCCATTGTATGTTCTTGGTTCCTATCTTACAGTTTTCCTTTCTGTCTTCTAGTTTAGACCTATCTGAACTGGCCAAGGCTGCCAAGAAGAAACTACAAGTGGTGAGATTTGTTGTGTTGTGAGATTCAAATCATAGTTCATTGTGCACATAAACAACTACAGAGAGTATTAGAGCTAGTTTCCATGTGTCCCAGAAAGTAATGAGAAAAGTAATCTACAAAAAGCCCTGGAGAAACAGAATAGGTGACAAAATATTGGTTGGTGTGACAGCTACAGTTTCTGTTGCTTGCCAAAATACAGTTTGTTTTCTCCAGGGCCATCTGATTTATCCCTTAGAACACTAGTAATCCAAAAACTGACATCAAATGGTCAATTATCAACATTTGAAGGAGTTGATCACAAACCATGACAAACAGATCTTTGGAAATATATACTGTATATTTATATATATATATACGTTTGCAGGCAAATATGTGTTAACATCAATCAATTTAGATAGAGTATAGAGTTAGAGATGACTTTATTAATCCCCGTAGGGAAATTAATTGATTAAATTGATTGAATTTGTTTGTGTATATATGTGACAGCTCAACAATCGGTTGTTTGAGGAACTAGCAATGGATGTTTATGACGAGGTTGATCGCAGAGAAAACGATGCAGGTGAGCCTTACTCGTTTTTATGCATTTAGAAAAAAACAACAACTCCACAAGACAGCACTGACATGAGAAGAAAATATGGAGGAGAGAAAAAATGTAGACAGAGGAGAGAGTCTGGAAAAAAGGAAAGTGAGTGTTGTAGAGGAAGGCCAAATGGATTGAGTGAGGGAGGAGGAGAGACGGAGTGAGAAAGTGCCTCAGAAATTCTTGAGGAGCATCTCTCCTCCTCTTTGGCTCTTTTTCAGTTTTTCCGTCTCCCTCTTTTTCTGTTTCTTCTCTCTGTTTCCTTCAGTGGCAGTAGCAATCAAATATAGTAGTTCTTTTCTGACAGAAGCGCCACTGGTAAGTGTCAAGGATACAAAGACATACACACTCACACGCATGTGTAGTTAGATAGACTGGCTGCTCATGTTCTATGTTATACACATGCACACTTGCAAACATTCACAGATTTATTTTTTCCTTCTTGTGTCTCCAGTGTGGCTTACGACTCAGAACCACAGCACTCTGGTGACAGAACGCAGTGCAGTGCCCTTTCTACCAGTCAACCCTGAATACTCTGCCACGCGCAACCAGGTGAAATATACTTTTTCATTCACCAATATTTCAAAGTGCCGATATTCAGACCGCAGGTGGTGTTGAGTAGATTTTATTTTTTAGTCAAAGGCAATGATTGAGAAAAAGAAGGCAATGATGTTTTAAGCAGCGTGTGTACAGTCTTATGGAAGTGGAGAATCAATATGAAATTGACATGGGATGATCCTCAGCTAAGAGGAGTGTAGATGTAACCATCTGTTTCTCTCTCTCCCTTGTTGTCAGTGTATGAGAGAGAAATCCCACATGTCCTCTTACATACTGTAGTTTATCCCCATCTGCGTGGGTCATTGGTTTAAACATTGACATTTAACACAAGCACTTACATACAAAGAATAAAACCACTTACATTGCCATGCTTGCTATGGCCTGTTGTTTGGGCAAGACACTGTGGTCTGAAACTGCCGTATATTTATATCATAAACATAAGAAAAAGACACACACACAATTCCAGTTGAACTTTTAACTGTCTTCTATCTTTCAGTAATGTGATATGAATAACACATTGCTTTGTTTGATAAATTTACCACTTCAGTAGAAAGTGTGCATTTTATGTTCTCATAATGATACCAGCATGCTAGGGAAATAGCACAGTTTATGATTTTTTGCTCATGTTTGGGTTATGGTGTTATGATAGTGGTGGGTGGCTATATGACTGTGTTTTTCCACTTCACATTGGTCCTTGACCACAGCAGACACACAGGCAGTGAACCACTGACTGTGGGCTAGACTGCATCTGTGTTGCAACTCATAATAGAACCCTGTAGAAAATGACAGCTGTCATGCCACTGTGTGTAATCAAGTCCTAGATCTCAACTCGTTCTTCTCTTAGGGCCGTCAGAAGCTGGCCCGTTTCAATGCTCGGGAGTTTGCTACTCTCATCATCGATATCCTGAGTGATGCCAAAAGGAGACAGCAGGGGAAAGGTCTCACCAACCCCACTGGTAAGACTGGGAAGAAGAGACAGACAAAGTCAATTGCACAGCTTATAGCAAAAATAGGAGTAGTAGTATATAATTAACATAGTTGCAAATATGGATACATACTGCTCTGTGCGGCAATGTGACGCTTTAAACCATAAACTATTTGATTAGATGTTTTGAATGCATTCTGTATACTGAGAGGAGTAATAAAATAAGTACATTTTCCCCATTGTCAGACCCGTTGGATCTGGCCATTGATGATGACCAGCATGACTACGACAGCGTAGCCTCTGATGAAGACACAGACAGCGAGCTCACAGCCCAGAATAACAACAATACGCAACGCAGCAACCGTGCAAAGGTTGACCAGTACTTATTTTGTATATCCTGACACATTTACTACCCCACAACTCTGCACATGGCAATACATCCCTCAACAGTTCAGCCCTGTTCCTCTCACAGTATATAGAAAAGTAGCTGCAACAGTAAGCAAATCTCTACCTCGGTCTCTGTAGGGCTGCTTGTCCAAGCGTGCTTAGTGAGGAATGGCCATTGTTTGGGTTGTTGCATAGCTCCTTAGTGACTTCATCAGCTATTATGGGTCGTCAGAGAATCATTGTTCATACAAAGATCAAGTGAGCCAGAGAGAGAGGGCAAAGAGACAAAGAGTATATGTGTATAGTGAGATTGATTTAGAGAGAGAATGGTAAAGTAGGAGTAGGAGAACTGTCAAAGCAAACAACAGATACACCACTAATCCTGTCATTTTGTGCTTAGTGGTTCCCCTCCCAGAAATAGGTGCATTGATTGTTTTTTGTTTTGTTTGTTTTTTCTTTTTTCTTTGTGCTCTTAAGATTTAATTGTATGGAATTAAAATGGTATTTATTGATGTACAGTCATCTATGCAGTTATTATTAAATTGTATTAAAATTGTATTATACTTTAAGTCTCTTTAAAGTAAAATAAAGTTGGTCAAGTGGTGGGAGGAGGTTTTGATTTCATTTTTAGGATTCAGATTGCACATGTTTCAGGGTGATGGGAAGTGGGGGAAAAATGGGCTTTTAGAACAGGAACTAAGGCTCATCTCTATATATGTTAGTGATCAGCTGTACTGCTGGCCTCCAGGTTGCAGAACAGGCTAGACTACTTTTGCTCTTGCATAGTTTTGAACTCTCAAGCCCAAAAGGCATTGATTCATTGATCTCCTTGCATAAAAACTGCAAAAATTGCACACAGCATTTAACATATATTTGTGCCAGCATAAACATTGAAAAATATAGAAAATATTTTTTCCGTACTGGTTTTACTCATTAATCATACATCTCATGATTCCTGTTTGCTCCCATTGCCTTTGCTTTTCTGTCCAACCATCTGTGTGTGTGTGTGTGTGTGTGTGTGTGTGTGTGTGTCCACCTGCCTGGATGCCCTATAATTACAGAGCATGGACTCATCAGACTTGTCAGATGGTCCAATTACCCTGCAGGAGTACCTGGAGGTGAAGAAGGCCCTGGCCTCCTCAGAAGCCAAGGTACAGCAGCTGATGAAGGTGAACAACAACTTGAGTGAGGAACTCCGACGACTCCAGAAGGAGGTATGGATAATGGGACAGTCTAAGGGCCAGCCTGTGCTGAACCTCCAACGCAGTGAAATACTAAGAATCAGAAGTGATTCTTAACTTTTAATCTGTATATTAGTTTATTTACTAACGGCAAACCCATGTAATTGTCTATTAGAATGGTAAGCAGAAAAGCCTAAAATGGAGATAGGTGTATATAAAATTAGAGGGTGATGGCTACATTGAAGAACATGACAAATGGATAAAGAAAAGTTGAAAAAATGAACTTGTTCAAACAGAATTAGGGCAGGATGATGGAGAGACAAGTGGTTTATTTTAATATCTTTGTTAGCTGATCTATTTTTCTTGATAGGATGTAATTTTCCTACACTGTTGTCTTAGGAAGTTGTATTTGGTGACAGTTTCAACAATTAAAAACAGCTGCCATTCTCATGTGCCGAGAGGGTGCCACTATGAATAGCATTTACATTTTTTAGTTCAAACATTTTTCACCTAATAGTCATTCGTTGTCGCTCCATTTATTCCCAGTCAGTCATCACAAGCTCATTATACTCATTAGCGCACACCAGTAGCTATGTTTACATGTGCAAAATGTCTTAATTAGGTTAAAAATTTGAGGGATTGGAAAGTATGAATCCACTGTTTATATGGAAGTTAAATCAAATAATATGATCATGACGTGCGTATACATGCACCAAGCTTTAATCAGCCTGTGCTGTAAACAAACGCCAATGTGGCTACACTTTGCGCACTTTAAACTCCGCACACTTAAAGAATGGACTTGCACCGGGTTCTAAAAGCCCTACATTTGTTTCTACTGTTCTCAGTGATCAAGCTATGGGCTCAGCAATGCATAATGCTTGTGCGTTACAGTAGGAGAGAGCAGGAGGACATGAGCATCCCTCCAAGTTTTGTGCTGCCTCCAAGTTTTGTGCTGCCTCCAAGTTTAGTGCTGCTGTCATGGTCACGTTGGCATACGGCACACATGCGCAGTGAGGATAATTTTAACCAAAATAGGAAGTCATGATCAGATGAAGTGTGTACATGGACGCAGTTCGGAATAAGGATCAGCATAAACCACCTTTCTCGATCGGAATATAATTTCTTTCCAAATGAGCCGAATCGGATCAGAATCTTCAAATTGACGTGTTTACATGAAGCAGTTTTATTCTGATCAGCCCTTTATTCCGAATATTTGTGTCCATGTAAACATAGCTAGTGTCAGATTATGTGATACATTCATTTTGTCACTTGACTGATGATTTAATAAAGAGATGAAAAAGGCATACTTCCAGGAGTCAGGA
Organism: Mola mola; assembly: GCA_001698575.1. Classification (NCBI taxonomy): domain Eukaryota; kingdom Metazoa; phylum Chordata; class Actinopteri; order Tetraodontiformes; family Molidae; genus Mola; species Mola mola. The sequence continues at coordinate 5,267,505 of KV751336.1, forward strand.
AATATTGTAATCAAATTAGATTGAAGTCAAGAGTACCTCAGTGCATGGGAGTCCCTATTTTCCCTCACTGACCCCTAAAAAGAAGTCATATAAATACATTGCTCAGCCGCAACATTAAAATAATATGCCCAATAATGGTTTAGCCCCTCTCCTGCCACCAAACCAGTTCTGACCTTTTAGGACAATGGACAGGGGACCTCTGAAGGTGTTTTGTGGTACTTGGCACCAGGACGGTGGCAGTTGATCCTTTGGGTCTTTGGTGTTGGGGCCTCTGTGCAATTCTTTGTTCCATTTCATCACATGAATTCTCAAGTGCACTGGACTGAAGTTTGGAGGCCCAGTCAAAGCCTCAGGCTCTTTGCAATGTTCCTCAAGACAGTCCCGAAAGGTATTTGTTGTCTGGCAAGGTACATTATCTTGCTCAGAGGGGGTGTTCTGCCATTGAGAGTGCTGTTGCCATGAGGGGATGTACTCTGGCTCAGATGGTAGAGCGGTCATCCAGTGATCAGATGGTTCCTGGTACGATTACAGACCCTGCAGTTAATATTTTGAAGTGGTCTTGAGAAAGACCCTGAGCCCCAAATGCTCCTGATGCTGCGCCATCATTATGAGTGTGTGAATTGTTAATGCTCCTGATGAGCAGGTGGCACCCTGCAAGGTAGTCACTGCCACTAGTGTATAAATGTGTTTGTGAATCGGTGAATGCAAAACCTGTTGTGTAAAAGCGCTTTGATTGGTCAGCAATGACTAGAAAAGCGCTATATAAATACAGGACATTTTAGTTGGTCTGCTGTAATATTGAATTGGGTGTCAGGCTATGGCAAGCCATTTTAAAAATTAACAGCTAGTCTGGATATGTGTCACAGATATCCGTAATTCAATGCAACTGTTTTGCAGATATCCAAAATTATGTTTTAACTAGTCAAAAACATGTCATAGATATGTCCAACTGCAATTGTGACTAGTCAGTTTTCTTTGTGGATATCTCCAACTGGAATTTTGGATATCCAAAATACAATTGCGGATATCTGTTATTATGTTATAGATATCTCTAACTTTAATACTGCCTAGGCAGAGTGTGTTTACAGATATCTTTAACTTCAGTTTTCAATTCTGACTTGTAAAAACTGAATTGCAGATATCTGCAATTGTCATTTTGGATATGTGGTGAGTCAAATGATGGTGTGAGTGATGTCATTACAGATATCCTTAACTAAAGTTTTGATTAGGCGAAATGACGTTACAGATATCTGTAATTATGACAGAAGTGATGGAAAGTGGAAGGAGGGACTTGCCATAGACAGGAGCGCCACATATTCAGACTAGCTATTAATGTTAAAAAAAGGCCTGCCATACGCACGCTGGCTTGTGCTACCATTAAGCATGGCAAAGCATCCCGAAGAATCCACTGGAATTTTTTTTTAGCCACAACAGCAACCGCAATTTCTCCTGCTAACAACGATGCTATTCTCCTGTTTTCCTCCTGTACGTTTGGATCAGTATCGAATGGGAAGCCTCCTATCGATAACAAAATGTGCAGCAATCCTGACAGGTCAAAATGAAGTTTGAGATATCTGTAATTTCAATTGTAGTAGTAAAAACTGAATTACAGATATCTGCAATTGTCATTTTGGATATGTGGCGAGTCAAATGACAGTTTTATTGACATCCTTACAGATATTTTTAACTAAAGTTTTGATTAGTCAAAAACAGAATTAAAGATATCTCTGACTTTCATTATGACAAGACAAAATGTAATTACGACGAGTCAAAATGTATTTGTTATACATCTGTAAAGTCAGATTCCAGTCAGATTTAGCCATTAAATTTCAAAACGGCTTGCCATAGTCAGGCTGGATATTGGCAAGAAGCTCACAATTCTTTGGATCATGATTTGATTCATTGAATAATTCATTGTTCTTCAATATCAATTCAATATTACGCATACATGACAGAAATACCAAGATAACTAGTTGGTGTACTGTTGGATATTTGTTAAATAATGATATATGCATTATTTGTATTGGTTTGGACTGGACTTAAGGAAAGAGTTGTGTGAGTGTTTCAAGATGTTTGGTTTAATAATTGTATACAAGGTTTCACCTATCATTGTACAGGCCTGGCAGGTCGCCAGGCCAACATCAGGCCCAAAAATTTTTTCATGTATGCTAAATACTGTCAATTGTTCACTCACTCATGAGGCGTGGCGACATGACGATATTGGGAACGAGAGAAAATATCTATCAATAGATATTTTCCTCTATTTTTTATAGCACCATTCTAGCAAAGCGGCGTCTGCGACCTGACTTCACGCAAGCTTGTTATGTCATTTGGCTCCCGCATCACGCACAAAGTTTCGTCAAAAACATGTGATATCCGACACATAAACAAAAATGTTATGTCAAATTCACATGAGTAGTTTCCTAGCTTTACTCAATATAATTAGAAATCTCTTATTTTATTTGTTTTCCTCTGTCTTGTTCTTCCTTTATTGTTTAAATAACATGTAAAAAAAGGTATTTTGATTTTAGTTTTATGACTAAATTTGTTTGATCAAGATAAAATGTCCTCCTTTTGCTCCGTAGCTCTATAGCAAACAAACAAACACATTAGTGAGCATTCCAGTTCTAACACCTTTCCCTCAATTGTATAGGGAAAAATTTACAGCAGTGGTATTTGCTCAATGCTTGTTTATGATGCGGACAATCACAATCAATACCACATTGTCTTGTCAGCATTTTAAAATAATTTAGGGCTGTGGCCAGCAGGGGGCATACTTTACTCTTAGTCCTGATGAAATGGTAAAATAATGACAGACAGGACAGACTGGCCCAGTTTACACTAGGTGGCGAGGGCATGGAATCTGTCAACATGGTTTACAGTGAAATACCATTGTTTAACACAGTTTTAAATGTGTATAATTTATATCTCCTCTCCTTTCTCTATGGTTAAACCATTTCAAGAAATTGCCAATTACTCTTCTTTTCTCAAGATAAAGCTGTCTTCATCGGCTCCACTGCCGTCTCTTCTGATAAAAAAAAATATATAAGTTAATCTTTATTCAACCACAATAGGAAGTTCATTTAGTTTTGTAGACAAGTAAATGAGAAATTACAGTCCAAAGGATTAATTTCATGTTAACATTTTATCTGCCAGTGACGTAGAATGAAAGATCTCCTCATTGCACTTTGTAACCTCTGACCCTGGGTGGGTGGTAATGAGGAATAATTTTTTAAAAATGTTCTTTGGGGAATACATTTTTTGTATTGAATAAATCACGCTTGGCCTTACATTTTCAAGTAACAACAAACAGACATGGAGGAGAGACAAAGAAAACCCCCCACAACCCCCTAACAGTTTTAATTTCCTTAATGAAATCTAATAGACTGTTAGCAACATTTTTCACATGATGAAGATGCTGACAAGCTAAAAAAACAACAAAGTACGTGTTTGTTAATAAGTCAAGACTAAAATGTTGTGAATGCAGTGGGATGAATAAACATTAATAATGATGATATTTTGCCAGTCATTCTGTCAGAATGAGAGCTATGAGTGCACACTTAATGTCAGTGTTGGTGTTTTCCTGCTCTGTGTTTGTGTCAGAACAGCATAGTGCTCATATATTTGTATCACAAAGACAATCTTATACCTAACAGAAGGGGCTTCCAATGACTTCGCTCATTTGGTCATACTTTGGTCATATTTTTTGGGGGATGAGGGGTAGGGGGGTGGCAGTCGTCACCTCCATGATTTCACATTTCAAGATTTCATCCTGTAGAGAGCATTCACTGTGCCTATTCTAACACAAAATGTAGAATTAAAGTTCTTGACATAAGAATATCAAGATCTGGATCTGAATCAACAACAATATAAACACCCAAATACATTGTTTTTCCGCTGAAAACTGCAGTTATTGTGTTTAGATATTCTTTAATCCACAGGACTATCAAAATAATAAGTTGTCATGAGATAAGTGGAAATCTTTATAGTCATTACCTCATAAAATTTGAAGAAAAGGTACTATATTGTGATTGTATTGCCAAAACAAAGCACAAGCAGGAAAGAAGGGAGAGGGGCGTGTGAAGGAGAAAATGAGAGACAAATTGGTTACTCACATATTGTGGGAAACACTGGTATGTATTTATTTTTATTTATTTACTTACAATATATTATATCTCTGAAACCCAGATAGGTCAGAGCCTGTCGTCCTGTACTTACCAGTGTATCAGTACATGGGATAGGTCTAGCTGCTTAAAGAATCCTTGCTACTGGTTCCAGGTTCAGGTTCAGTACCAGTAGGCTGCGTGATGGCATGTTTTGCCTTGGTTTTCCCTCAGGGGTCGATGTCTGTTAAGTTCAGTTTTCCTGAAGTTGAACCAAACCCACTGATTTAGTCTTCAACCGGAGTTACTGGGTGTTATTGAATCAAAATTGAATTGGGGGGAAAACACATTTCAGTGCAGTGATGAACTGGTATTTTTTTAATGTGTTTTTGTGTGGTATGTGTCGAAGTAACACCCATACAAATGCGGTGTCCCAGCAGAACAATGTGTTGCTCATGGTCATTCACTTTACTTGTCAGTGGTTTTATTGTTGTGGCTGATTGGTATATACAGGTATGTATCCTTTCACCCCATTCCCAAGACCAAGTCTCTGCCTAAACATGTAAGCTACTGAAATGTCTACCAGACATTACCTCCTTTAACCTCATCGATTTCAGATAATATATATGACCCTTTATACTGTGTATGTGATTGTGGATGCTTGTCATTGACCATTTGGTTGACACCCACTCCCTCACCTTTAACCCTCCCTGTCCCTCCTTCCATCCTCTCATCCCTCCCTGCTCCCCTCCTCCTCTCCTGTAGATCACGCGGATGCAGGCAGAGAACAGTGCAATGCGGGGGAGCCAGCCGGTTGGG
>KV751336.1:5272464-5290193 GCA_001698575.1 Mola mola
GGGGGGCTGGTGGAGGAGGAGGGGGAGGAAGCCATGGGCAAGGAATTGGGATGAGAGGAGGAATAGGTAGAGGGGGTTTGGGCATGTTTGGGCCAGGAGCGGATCCCTCGAGGCTAGCATTGCCCTCCTCAAACACCCCCTACTCCCATCCCCATTGGCGAAACCGCCAGGCTTTCTCAATGTATGAGCCAGGGGAACCCCCAGGCCCCACAGCCCATGGTCCCCCAGCCCTGGACTCCCTGGCAGCCCGCCTGCAGCCCCTCAACACACCCAGTGTAAGTTAGAACTCCCCTGGCCCCTTCTGATTTATACCTTCCTCTTGTTGGCCCTGATTGGCTCTCTTTGGTCTGATTAATAGTTGATAATCCAATCCTGATCACTCTATTTCCATTTCTTTCACACTGCATCTTAGTTCCTGATCATTCTGTTTGAAAGGTCCAGTTGTGCACAAGCCCTGTTTCTCAGAATAATACAACCTCAGCCTCAGAATTTTCAGGACTATAAAGGGGTAGTGCATGAATCTGATATTAAAGAGAAAGATGGAAAGTTGGGATTCTATTTTGTATTTGGTTGCCTAGCAATGCCCATAATTTCTCCACACTCTCGCCTTATCTGCACATATTGACCTCTACATTTCCTACCCTTTTAAACCTGTCAGATATGTCTCTTGTGTCTTGATGACTGCTTAATTTTTGATCACAAGTGGCCAACTTGGCAGATAATTAGAATGGAATAGCCTACCGTGTGCAAATCCACCACTGCCATGGTTTGACCTCCATGGCGAACATTGTCCAGTTCACCAACTCCGTCCACAAAGATTTACCTGTTTGTCTGTTTTCTCTCTGTCTCTGTCTATTCACCTCTGTCCACTTGCTCACTGCAGTGCAACCGTGCATCCTCTGGATGTAAGCATTCTGCCTGTCATTGCATTGTTTGCTATTTCATAAAATGTAGTTTTCTCTCACATGTAACTATGCACCAATTCTGCTTATTATGCATACAAAGATCAACTTACACTTAACTGTATATAGTCTTGTTTAGAGGCCCATGTGGTGTAATGCTGTTCATTACCAGCTCATTTAGCTGATTGTGCTCTTTGGATTTAAGTGTTAGAGGCATGTAGTATAGATTAGACGATAGGTGAGGTGACCTGACACTGCTCTCTACGGCTTATATACCTGCGGTTAATTTAAAAATAAAACAACTATCTGTCCCCTCACATTTTCCCTACTTCTTTCTGCTAATCTTAATTCTCATCTTTGTGTATACTTCTCCCCTTCTCCAATTCTTTCTTTCCCTTTATCTCTTTTTTCCTTTCCTCCACTCTCCATCACTTCTTCATAGGTAAGGAAGGGTAGCACGGGGGGTGCAGCAATATATGGAAGCCAGCAACTGTCTGGATCTACAGAGATGGGCAGATATATGGTGCGTGTACAGTTTTGGATTCCTCTGGATTTAACATTATTTATGATCCTGGACTCAGTCCATTTAGATTAGTACATTCTATGCTCACATTGTTCTGTTTATTCCTATATTGATAATACTCGCAATATTGGCGTTATCTTGTATTTTGTATTACAGAAAAACTGTAATCCTGTTTGAAATGTTCAAGAACCAAATATAAAAACATCTTTCCTTCACTCATATTTGGCTGCAAATGTAAACACCACCAAATTGTTGTGCTGACGGACCATATTGGTTGTGTTTTCCTCCCCAGGTGCCTAAAGCAGAAAAGCATGGCAGCGGCAATGACAGTGACTATGACAACACACAAACATATGAGATCTCACTAAGGTTAGAACAAACCCAAGTCACTTTTTCATCCGTGGGAAGTGGTTTTACTTGGATTGCTTGTATCAAACCCAAAATATCTCCCATGTTAAATGTAGTATTTGTTTTGTTTCGTTTCGTTTTCTGCCGCTTATCCGGGTCCGGGTCGTGCGGGCAACAGTTTGAGCAGGGAGATTCAGATGTTCCTCTCCCCGGCCACTTCCACCAACTCCTCCGGGGGGACACAAAGACATTCCCAAGCCAGCCAAGAGATATAATCTCTCGTCCTTGGTCTGCCCTGGGGTCTCCTCCCGGATGGGCATGCCCCAAATACCGTCCAGGAGGTATCCTGACCAGATGCCCGAACCACCTCAACTGGCTCCTCTCAACATGGAGGAGCAGCGGCTCTACTCTGAGCTCCTCCCCGATGTCAGAGCTCCTCACCCTATCTCTAAGGCTGAGCCCAGCCACCCTGCGAAGGAAACCCATTTCGGCCGCTTGTACTCGCAGTCTCATTCTTTCGGTCACTACCCAGAGCTCATCACCATAGGTGAGAGTTGGGACGTAGATTGACTGGTAAATTGAAAGCTTTGCCTTCTGGCTCAGCTCTCTCTTCACCACAACAGACTGCTTCAGCGTCCACATCACTGCTGACACTGCCCCAATCCGTCCGTCAATCTCCCGCTCCATTTTCCCCTCACTCGTGAACAAGACCCCGAGATACTTGAACTCCTCCACTTGGGGAAGCAACTCTCCCCCGACCTGGAGTGGGCAATCCACCCTCCTCTGGCTGAGAACCATGGCCTCAGATTTAGAGGTGCTGATCCTAATCCCTGCCGCTTCACACTCAGCTGCAAATCGTCCAAGTGCGAGCTGGAGGTCACTGTTCGATGAGGCCAACAGGACCACGTCATCTGCAAATAGCAGAGACGGAATCCGGAGTCCACCGAGGGGTCCAGTCAGGCTCAGCCTAAAAAGGAGACATGGATCCGTCCTCACGTGGGCCCACCACCAACAGGCGGAGCCATAGTGGTCTGGTGCTATGTGGATCGGGTGGCAGTCAAAGGCAGGGGCCTTGGCGGTCAGATCCTCGGTTGCTGAAGCTGGTTATTGGAAATGTATTATATTATTCCGAATTTAAATTTAAATTGACTTTTTCAATCAGGTTTGCGCCCACAAGATGAAATGTGATCTGCCATAACAGACAAAAAGTTAAATAAAATCAACAATTTTGAATGAAATAATTCATGTTCTGAAAAGAAGTTAACTTGGGCTACACATTGATAGGGGTGTTAATGATCTTTGCTAATTTGTCAGTGAGAAATTAAAGGTAAACGAGCCTGAGTCCTAAACTGATGAAGTGCCTCTGGGATAGTGTATTCTGTACTTAAGTTCAAAATGTTAACTAAACTGTATATATGTGTCATGTAGCTTGGGCCGCAGCAGTGAGGAGGAAAGCCGTGAAGAGCCTGAGGAGGGAGGCAGTGGGGAAGCAGGAGAGCTGGACCCTGCCCTGCCCTGCACAGAGGATGTCATACTAAAAACTGAGCAAGTGACCAAGAACATCCAGGAGCTGCTCAGGGCAGCTCAGGAGTTTAAACACGACAGGTGAGATTCCCCCGGAAACAAATATAAATGGCATTAAAAGGCATCTCTGAGAAAGACCCAGGCAACAAGGCTGACCTTCCTGTCAGCCACTAAACTTTCTTGTCTTTAGCTTTGCTCCATGTTCGGAGAAGATCCATGCTGCTGTGACTGAGATGGCCTCACTCTTCCCTAAAGTAAGTTCCTGGTACTAACCCTGCAATTCTCCGTTTCCTCATCCCTTGTCTTTTTTTTTTTTTTTTAATAATTACTATTATCGTTACCAACCCTGTGTGAGTTTGGATTCTCTTCATCTCGACGTAGCGCCCAGCATTGGATGCAGTCCACTGCTCCCTCCGCCTTTTGGCTTCCAGTGCGTCACGGTTGCAGGTGGAGTGTTGTAAGGCAGCTCCCTCAGAGCCTGGAGCGCCTGCAGTGGACTACCAGCTCCTCACTCAACAGGTCATCCAGTGCGCCTACGACATCGCCAAGGCTGCCAAGCAACTGGTCACCATCACAACTCGTGAGAAGAAACAGTGATGCAACGGAGGCACGGTGAATGAAGAAGGGAAAGGGAGGGAGAATGAATCAGGGTTAAGAGGTGTAGGAGGAACCTGTATCAGAGGAAGAAAGATAGAAAATATCACACTACATGTGGGAGGATGAGGGAAGGAGAGTGTGTGGTATGAGAAATGAATTGGAATATGCATGGAAAAAGAATCGGATGGCAAAAGAATTGAGGGTTTGTTTAAGATGATAGAGGACTGAAAAAAATATGGCAGTGAAAATAGAGAATGACGAGTGGAAGGTTCCAACGTGGAAACTACAAACAGCTGCAGCCTACAGAAACGGTCAGAGTCAGATGTGTATGAATTTAAACTGATAAGCAAGCATGAAATACCATGAAATATTAGCGGTCTCCAGTGAACTAGATCTGAGGTGTTCCTTCTTTATTTATTCTTACCTGCCACTTGTCCTCCCTCTCTCTCTCCCTGTTCACCTCAACAGGTGTATGTTCTGAGTGAGGGATGTAAATGAGACCATCCATGATTTTCTCAATTCCATCTTCATTAATGCCCCCCATCTCTCTCTCGCTCTCTCTCTCGCTCTCTCTCTCGCTCTCTCTCTCAATCTGCAGAGAAGGACCCATCTAGCTCAACACCACTCCACATCCCACCCAGGCTCTCAGATGCTTCCACCTGGGTTAGTTTTTACAGGGGGCTTCAGCTTTTTCTCAGACCTGTTACCCCCTGTTTTTGGCGGTACAAAGCATGAACTGTCATTTATTTCATCCCCCCATCCCCCAAATATGCAAATTGGTGTGATCTGCACCTCTGAGGACACAATATACTGACTTACACTGGAATAATCATGATTTTTTGTTTAAAATACCTTTTGTCTTCTTTGTATTGATATTATTACTGACATTGTCATCTTGAATTAACTGTTTATGATTCTCATTATTGGGAGACAGGTGGCGAATATATGCTCTCATACTCTTGTAAGATTTAAGTAAAGATGCACACCCTTCAACACAGACAAAAAAAACCCTGTGAAATGGTCCTCAGCATTTCTCAAGCACACCTTTTAGGGGTGATACTTGAGTTTTGTTTTTTGATTTTTTTAAGTCTTTAAATCTTGTATTATATAAATGTGGCCAAGGGGTTAAACAGCTGCCAAAGGGGAGTGGATGCTGGGGGAGATTTAGTTTTGGTTTTGATTTCTGACCAGACCGAAAGCCCTTTGGTGTTTTATGTCAGGACCTGGATCAAAATGCTCTTTCCGTGTCCTCAACTGTCATTTTGGGCTTGATTTATCTCTCAAATTGCCTCATCTAACAAAGCCAGTAAAATCATCTCAGAATCAATTCCATATCCATTTTTTCTTTAGTATATTTACATGGCTAGTATGCTTTCTTCATGCTTATAGTACACAGCAACCATTACTTTTGTGAATTTTAGCTGAAAGGCTCAGTCAAATCCTGTTGATAGGTATACTGCTGTTATCTCTGAGAAAGCAGCAGAGCTAGTAACCCAGAAAGTAGATACGGCTGAAGTGACACTCATTGCATCACTTCATTTGATGTCATTTGGATTTATCCACTTTAAGCAGGCAGTATGTAGTTTGCCAGATATTATTTTTAAACACAATCAAGCCCACATTCTGTTTTGTGATACATTCTTTGTCATGGCCTACAGTGTGTTTTACTCTGCTGGTCACATCTTTAACAAAAGGGTGCAGTTGGACCTAAAAACATTCGTAGCTGCCAGAAGAACTGTCCTCTTCTAACACCAAACACTGAGAGATTTACACTAGATCACCCTGTTCCCTGTAAAACAAAAACACAGTGTGTCCTGAGGACTCATGATATCATTGTTTGCTGTTGAATGCCTTAGGTCATGGTTTTAAACATCATCTCCTGTTGAGTGCTTTAATTACAGTGATGTTTTACTGACACACACAGGGTCCAGCAGAAGACAAGAACTATATATATGAACCTGTATTTTCATGTAATATTTCATATTAAGCTTTATGTTTATGTCTGCAAGATATTTATGCCTTTCATTGGCTCAAGTGGGCTTCAGGCAAGGGGACCAAATTATAAGTCTTCATTGACATCTTAGTCTTGACTTCAATGTACTTCTAGATAACTGTAGTTTGATTACACTGTGGTATCCCCACCTCACCATGTAGTTAAATTGTACATATTAATGATCCTACTGGAATAACCAGAGAGCAAATACTGAGAACAGATGGATGTGGGTAAGTACTCAGCAGCGTCATCCAAGTTGCACTTTTCTCAAACACCAGCTGGGTCAAGAAGGATTATGATGTCCATTCCTCCAAAGGTCTTAGTTACAAGTGCATTAGGTGCAGGATCCTGGGTTTGATTTGGGGTGGAGCAATAGGAAAGGTCTGAAACACAATTGATCTTAACGCTATATGATATATCTCAACACTATATGTCATCTCAAAAAGGTTGTAAGGAGGGTCTAAAATGCTCGTGACCCAGTCCTTCCCCCAGTCAAGTAGACACTATGTAGGGTGCCTCTAGTATGAATTTTAAATGCTTTTGTCGGTTCATGTCCACATATTTTTTGCATCTTCATTCAGCACATACTTTCCAACACTCTTGAACTCCTCTGTTGGACCATGCCCTCATCAAGTACAAACATTACATTTGCAGCCAGCAAATTATACATACACCTCGGATACTTGGCAGCGACTGTGGCCTGCACTGTTGCTGTCCCTGTGTCACTTCACAGCTCCATACTTTGGGAAATGGGTGATGTGAGAGTTATCTTTTAACCAAGGATGTTAAAAACTGTATAAAGTAGAGAAAACAATGGCTTTAAAAGGTCAATCATAATTGAAACTCATAAGCTGTACATTTGTAATAAAATTGTGAAATAACTGTTGTATTGAGTGTCTTCAGTGTCTGAATGGATGCTCACACTTTGATAGAGGTGTGTCTTTACAGCTCACTGGGAAAATAAACTTCATGTTTTTTAGTAAAAACTGCAGCATGTTGAGGCAAGTCTTGTCCTTTCATGCATTTAACCTAAATTGTTGCATTGTACAAATATGATGTTTGGGTCAGTCATATGTATATTTTTGTGTCCAAGTACATTATTTTCTCATAAAATGATTCAGTCAATCATTGACAAATTTAATTTTAATCTCCTAAACTTGATTAGTTTGAATATATTTTTGGTATATTTAAATAATATCTTATGTTTTGACATCTCAAACTCCAGCCCTTGCAATTAACACACACAAAGAAAAGCTATTTTAAGAACAATAGATTATAAATAATATACCACAGGTATGATTTTATAAACCTTTCAAATAAATCAAATTTTACAAACATTTAGATCTTAAGATATTGAAAAAATTAAAAAACTTATGTTCAACATGTTAGCATAATCTCTAATGTTAGGGTGGTCCAACTATAGATATTGGACTTTTTTTTATTAAGTGAAAGGGTAATAAGGATAAGCATTACATAAAATACTTAAGTGGACCCTGTGTCATTTACATAGCTAAGCAGAAAGGGTCAGAAAAACAGCTTCTTTCAAGAGATTGGTAGCCATGTACATTTTCATTTATGTCTCAGAACTTGGGCGGCACAGTGGTGTAGTGGTTAGCACTGTTGTCTCACAGCAAGAAGGTCCTGGGTTCGATTGTGGGTCAGGATGTTTCTGTGTGGAGCTTGCATGTTCTCTTTGTGTCTGCGTGGGTTTTCTCCAGGTACTCCAGCTTCCTCCCACATTCCAAAAACATGCAAAAACTGGGGGTTAGGTTAATTGGTCACTTTAAATTGCCCATAGGTGTGAATGTGAGTGGGGATGGATGTTTATCTCTATATATCAGCCCTGCGATGAACCGGCGACTTGTCCAGGGTGACCCTGCCTTCACCTGAAGATGCTGAATTAGGCTCCAGCCCCCCACGACCCCTAACAGGATAAGCAGGAGAAAATGGATGGATGGACAACAATGTGGAATCTCTGATCTTTGTATAGATGCACACGTATTTATTAAAAGGGTTTTATTTTATTTATCATCCTCAAGGTTTCTCAAGTCTCTGTGACGCAGGCGCCACCATCAGGCCGGAGGTTTAATTTGTACACAAAGTGAAAAGAAACAGTCGCACAAAGGCACAAAGTGTAGGTCAAATTGGTATGGCCTTATTTTGTGGGTTTCCACAAAATGTGCAAATATGTAGCTGACATTTAACTGACAGTAATGACGCTTGTAGAATGATCGAGTATAGGCTTCTCTCCGTTTAACTCTGCTTTATTACTCAGCATGTACATACAGCATGGAGCGGTTTTCTATATATGCCGCAAACGTCATGTCTATTACCGTAAAGCATCACTGTCGTAAAACTGTCGCGAACCTTATCATTACCTTTGCCTTATATAAACCATACATGACATCTCCCCCTTTTTTTTCATTGTTTTTTCCAATAACATAAAGTGCATATAGCAGCATTCAATGAACCATAGTAAACAAAATATCAGCCTGGAAAATATTTCAAGTAGGTATTCTTCACAAACATAAAGTGTAGCCTTAACATGTTTGTATTGTTGCAGCTCTAGTAAACACATTTACCCTGTAAACATTTCTCCCATGACTGAGATAATCCTGTAAACAAACTCAAAGTGCAATTAGTTATAATCATGTCATCTCTAAACTCAAAATGCAATTTCCTTGACTTAAACTTAAACACTCTAACATTATGTTACTTTCAAAATTAGCCAATGTCCTGCAATATGGGTGTTACAGTTTTAAAATAAAACAATTTGAACAGTACAATCTGAGTTGATCTTTTTTTTTTCTTCCCCAGTCCCCTCCAAAGGCCATATGATTGACACATCAGTGTCTGTCTACAGGTCTAGCCTGTCCAGGGGTTCGCACACACGTCCAGCTCTGGTGCGAAACTGTCCTGGTGCCCGTGTAAGTGTGTGTGCAAGGCTCGTGACCTCACTCGGGCTGGATGAAACAGTCTCTGGGGTGATGACACTCGCAGCACCATCAGCACCATCAGCTGATGCAGGAGGGGTGTCTTGGGCAGGTTGTAGGGACAAATCTGCCCGGAGATGACAGCGGTTTCGCCGCAGTACTCCTCGTTGTGGAGATGACAGCACTCCTCCTTGTGGAGTGTTGATGAGATATGACCTTGGAGTCACACATACCTTTGAAACGACTGCTGGTGTCGTCCAGGCCTTCTCCTGATCCAACTTGGTGAATATTCTATCTCCTGGTGGAAGTGGCGGAAGCGGTCTGGTTCCGTGGCGGCAGTTGTAATAGAAGGCCTGTTTTGCTTTCTCACCAGTATCCTTTTGTTTAACAGTCTCTCTGTTGGGCCATTTGGGTTGAAGATTCTTTTCCAGAGTAGGGAGTGTTGTCTTCATTTTTCTCCCCATTAAGAGTTCCGCCAGACTGACTCGCGTTGTGGTGCAGGGGGTTGATCTATAGCTCATGAGGGCTATTAGTGGATCTTCTTGTTGGAGGATTCTCTTTGCAGTCTGGTACTGCTCTCTCTGCATGACCATTCCCCTGAGGATGGTGAGGACTAGATGTGATATGCCTGAAGTCCAGCTGTCTTGCCAGCTCCTGAAATTCAGTGCTGGAGAATTGAGGGCCATTGTCACTCAACACCTCATTTGGGATCCCAAACCTTGCGAAGGTTGCTTTGAGTCTCTGAATAACTTGAGTGCTGGTGGTGGACGGGAGGTGTAGCACCTCAAGGAACCGTGAGTAGTAATCTGAGATGACAAGGTAGTCAGTTCACAGAGGTCGAGAGCTATTCTTTTCCATGGACACTCAGGCAAAGGTGTGGAGATGAGCGGCTCCTTTTGTTGAACCCGCTTGTGTTTTTGGCAAGTGTGGCATGAGATCACTGTGCGTTTGAGTTCTGCAGAGCCACCAAACTGATGATTTTGCCCTCTCTCTACACTTCATTAGCCCCAGATGTCCATCATGTATTCTGTTTAAGATTGTTGGCTTCAGTGACTGTGGGATGATGATCCTGCTCCCCCGTATGAGCAAGCCATCAGCCTCTGATAGCTCATTCTTCACCTTCATGTATGCTCTGACAGTCAGTGGGACATTCCCACTGTGTTCTGGCCATCCGTTTCTAATGAGTTTGACAACAGTCTGCAGTTCACTGTCAGCAGCGGTGGCCATCTTGATGCTCTCCATTCTGCTTAGAGATGCTGGGATACCCTGTATCACGGTGGCTACATAGCATTCCACCTCACTATGTGTGCCAGTCACTTCCTTTGTGTACGTTTTTGGGCTTCGGAACATGGTATCAGCGATGAGGAGGGTTTTTCCAGGCACATACTCAGCCACTGGTTTGTACCTCATAAGTCGCATTAGGAGACATTGACATCTCAAGGGAACATTGTCGAGACTCTGGTTGTTGATAAGTGGCACTAACGACTTGTGATCTGTCTCAAGCCTGAACTCATCCAAGCCGCATAGATACTTGTCAAACTTTTCACAGGTCCACACGCCAGCCAGACATTCTTTCTCGATCTGTGCATAGCGTGTTTCGGCCTCTGACAGACGCCTGGAGCACTAAGCTATCGGCTTCCACTCTTCTCCTTGGAGCTGGAGCAGCACCGCTCCAAGTCCAAAGCTGCTGGCATCGGCAGACACAGCTGTGGGCCTCGTGACATCATAAAAGGCAACAACTGGTGCCTTTGTCAGCATCCTTTTAATGTCCTCAAAAGCTGACTGCTGTGAATAGCCCCAGGTCCAGATATTCTTGCTCTTTAGAAGCTCGTACAACGGCTGCCCCACTGTTGCAAGGCCTGGAACAAACCTCCCCAGTTAGTTCACCATGCCCAGGACTCTTTGGAGCTCCTGAACATTCCCAGGTGCTGACAGCTGGTGGATGGCCTCAACTTTGTCGGGGTCCGGCCTGACCCCTGACTGGTCGGTAAGATGACCCAGGAAACGAAGTTGGCTCTGCCTGAAGGAACATTTCTCCATATTGAGTTTCAGGCCTGCTGACCTGATGCGCTGCAGAACCTGTTCGAGTCGGGCACATGTTGCTCCATCGAGGTCCCATAGACTAGAATGTCGTCCATGAAGACTTCTATGCCTTCCAGTCCATCTGGAGTCTCCAGAGGGACTGGTCTCCAGCATCTTCCGCTGGAAGATCTCTGGTGTGCTTGTTATACCGAAGGGTTACCTCTTAAAACAGTATCTGCCTAATGGTGTTATAAATGTGGTCGACTGGTAGCTATCTGGGTGTAGTGGAATCTGCCAGAATCCACTTGCAGCATCTAGGGAGGAAAACACTGTTGCACCACTTAGCTTAGCTGTTATCTCATTAGGGTTTGGCAATAGGTAGTGCTCTCTTTTAACTGACTTGTTCAGTTTTGTCAGATCAACACAGATCCTAGCCTTGGCTGTGTTCTTTTTCAGGACCGGAACCATGGGCACGCACCACTCAGTTGGTTGGATCACTGGTTGGATGATGCCATTGTTCTACATCCTGTTCAGTTCCTCCTTTACTTTCTGTAGCATGGGAAAAGGCACACGATGTGTGGTGTGAACGGCATGTGGCACAGCATCGTCTTTTAACTCGATTTTAACCGTTTCACTTTTAAGCGTGTCGTGTTCACCATAGGCTTCCAGATGACAAGTGTTGAGTTTTACTTCATCTATTTGCTTCACCAGATTCATCCTTACTGATAGGGTCTGGCTGAGTAAATTGTTGACTCTGTGTCCACGGACTACATAAGCTGTGAATGGGTAATCTTTCCCTTTGTGACTGACTGTTGCATTGAAACGGCCCAGACACAACAGCTCTCCCCCAGGGCTGTCCAGAGGGATGTCAGGGGGCTCCAGTGTCCTGTCTGGGGTGAGTGTGTGAAATGTGTCTTCATTTATGATGGTGACATCAGCTCCTGTGTCAATTTAGAACTCCATTGGAGTGGAATCCACATGAAGCTGTACAGTCCACTGTTCACTTTTCTCATTAGAATCACCCACTGAACCAAGAAAATAAGAGGTCTGCTCGGCCTTCTCAGTCTCTGTGACCTCATTCACTGACCTGCTGTTGTGACATACTCTGGCCCAATGTCCCATTTTATGACAGTAATAGCATTTAGCTTTCTCAGCTGGACACTTTTCATCTCTGTTATGCTGTGTTTTCCCACATTTGCCACATTTCTTATTCCCCCCACTTTTTACTCTCCTTTTACTTGCCTTGTTGCCGCTGTTGTGGTTCCCAGTTCGTGTTTTTCCGTTTCTGCTGCACCTCCTGTACTGACCCCACCGTGTCTCCCTGCAGACTCACTTGTGCCGCGACCTCTTCCTATTGTCTGACGGTCTGTATCGTCTGCGCCAGCTTCAGGTCCGCCATTAACTGCAGCTTGCGGAGAGCTCTTTATCCAGTATCCGTCTTGCATTAGTCCGTCCGAAAACGACTAATGCAAGACAGCACTTTGAACATTAGAACCAACTTCACCCTGGAACAAATCTGTAATTTGTTGGACCTATGCCTATCCACCACCTACTTCAAGCACAACAAATGTTTCTACAGACAGAAGCATGGCTGTGCCACGGGCTCCCCAGTGTCTCCTATTGTGGCCAGCGTCTACATGGAGGAAGTGGAAAGAAGGGCACTGAGCCCCTTCAAAGCAACAACACCGAGCCATTGGTTCAGATATGTGGATGACACCTGGGTCAAGATTAAAACCCAAGAGGTAGAAGCCTTCATGGAACAACTAAACTCAGAAGACAGCAACATCAAATTCACAAAGGAGGACATGAAAGAGAACAGGCTGCCTTTCCTGGACTGTGCCATACACCTTGAGAAGGACGGAGGGCTCAATACCAGAAACCTACTCAAACAGACCAGTACCTACTCTTCAACTCTCACCACCCTTTGGAACACAAGCTGGGAGTTGTCAGAACCCTACATCACCGGGCTGAAAATGTTCCCACAAGGACAGAGGGCAAGTCTAAGGAACAAAACACATCAATACATCATTAAAAACCTGTGGATATCCTAACTGGGCATATGTCAAATCCACTCCAGGAACAACAACCCGACAGCACAGGAAGAGGAGAGGAATAAACGCTACAACGTTGTCATTCCATATGTGGCAGGGGTGTCAGAAAAATTCAGACGAATTTTCTCTAAGCATGACATTCCAATTCACTTCTGACCCTGCAACACTCTGAGAAAGAAACTGGTTCACCCAAAGGACAAAACTCCCAGACACAAACTGAACAATGTTGTTTATGCAGTCCAGTGCTGTGAGGAGTGCACAGACTTTTATATCGGGGAGACCAAACAACCTCTCCACAAACGCATGGCTCAACACCGGAGAGCACAATCCTCCGGCCATGACTCAGCAGTCCATCTACACTTAAAGGAGAAGGGAAAAGTCCTTTTGATGATGAGAAAGTGCATGTGCTTGACAGGGAGGATAGATGGTTTGAGAGAGGAGTAAAGGAGGCCATCTATGTCAAGCTGGAACAACCAACAACAGAGGAGGCCTCAGACTTCAACTGTCTATCACATACAGCGCAGTTTTGAAATCCCTCCCCAGGAAACTTAACCACAGTTCACACCTTGGCTCATGTGAAACCAGCGACTCACATGATGCCCGGGGGGGAGTGATTACCCATCTGATGGGGGATGGATCTGGGTCACACACTTTGGGGGCGGGGCATTGTACCCTTTGTCCACTCCCTTAGCTGTGAATGATCCTCAGCAAGGGTAAATACTGGGGACCCCCTACAAGAAACTTAGAACTGAAGAAGCCTCTTAGATGAAAGCCGAAACGTCTTCAACAAACTGCAAGAAGTCGAGTTGCCATCAACTTAAACGCCAAGACCTCCATGATCTGGACGACTGACAATCTTCAGACAACTAAAAGGAAATTTGCACATTTAAAATGATTAAAAACAAAACTGAAAATACAGTAAGTTTGATTGATTTGAGATTTTCCACAAATTTGGTAGATATCTTTAGGTCGTGTTTGGGAATAGGACCACTTAAATATTTTAAGATACAAATTCAAGAGGATTATATCTTGTAATCTGTTGCTGGTTTCACATTAAATTTTTGTCTGGACGATTAGGGGCATTCTTAAAGGGGTCCTTGAAGTGTGCGTGGCCTGTAAGAATAAATTCCGTGCTGCAATCTGTGTTGCACCTAGTTTTTTAACTCATCGCCCTACTTTCTTCAAAATATGAAAAAAATTCATGAACCTCTATATCTCAAAAAATAAATATGCAGACCTTTTATTTTGTGGCGATATAGACCAACTCAGACTTTTGGAAGGT
Source organism: Mola mola (assembly GCA_001698575.1). NCBI lineage: Eukaryota > Metazoa > Chordata > Actinopteri > Tetraodontiformes > Molidae > Mola > Mola mola. The sequence goes on from KV751336.1 coordinate 5,286,640, forward strand.
GCTTGTCATTAATTCTTGTGAATTGTGTTCACGACCCAGGAATGCGTCCGCAGTTAAAACAAATACGATGCTTTCTTTTGTACTCTATGTAAAAGATTTTTTAAAAATGTTTTATCTTATTTTTAATAAACTTTGACCAAAATGTTTGACAAAAAGTCCTTAACCATGGACCTGCGCCTTCACACAGCCCTACCAGTTTCCCACCACTGTTTGTGGAGTCATTTCCATGAATAATGTCGACACCTGATTTCCGATACATTTTTCTATTGTGTCTTCCTTTCACTAATATTGCAAGGTGGAGCAACTGATAACTGTCAACCAACTGGTACTGATGGTACAATCAGATATATTAATTTATGTAAAAATCAGATGCTAAAGATACTAAATACATGAATAGAATAAAATTATAATAAACACTATACACTCTTGGATACGTATCAGTAAGTTTCACTTGAAAGAAGAAATATATACCTATATTTTTATATATGCAGTTGCACCACCTAATATTTTTGGGTTGGTAATTGAGACTCATTTAAACACCTTTCCAACCACAAATTTTTTTTTACAATACCATTTTTTATGTCACAGACATGTTTGCACAATATGTAATTTATTTATTTTTTTTCTTTAGAAACTATGTGTTTATGTGTGCCTTAATATATTAACCCCTAAAATATTGGCCAATTACTACTGATATTTGCGTTACACTCAAAATTCAGGATTTAGCAATAACTGGTCACAAACTCATCTGCATATGATGTTAAAACAGGCTGACACCCATAACAGTCAAACAGCAGTCCAAACACTGTCATCACTTTTGCAGAAGCCTTTGTCTTGAAAATCCCTCTACTAGTTCTGTCCTCTAAAATATTCACATTAGTCCCACTGAAAATGTTTAGAACAGAAATGTACAAACTTAAATGACAATAACGATAAAAAGTTGACGCTGCAGTTACAAGCGAGACATAGAAGTAATACAAATTTAGCAAACTTCATGGCTCATAAAACACAGCCTGAGAGTACCTCTTTGGACTCTTTGATGTGAGTAGAAATATCCTGAGGGGTTAAAGGACTAATCCAGAATCACATGACTGAATGAAGGTTGTTTAAGATGGCATTAAATTACACTTGATTCTTTTGTAAACATTCTGAGAGTTGTGACTTGGAGGCTGTAGTTAAAGACTTAAAAATGTCAGTTATGGGAGTGTTAATGCATATTTGTTAAGAAATCATTTATGGATTTCTGAAAAAAGTTTTTATGCGTTTATTTCGCTGGAGCAGGTCATCGTCTGATTGCGGGATTGGTGGTTCCATTCCCAACTCCTTCAGTCAGCTTGTCGGACTGTCCTTGGGTACTCTGCACCCGAAAAATAATTGACTTCTTGACATTTTTGGGGATGATTTTTTCAAATATCTTCAATATATGGCTGTTCATCTGAGCTTGAGGAGCTGGGCAGAAGAACACACTCCTGTCTTCTGCTCCTTTTGTGCCTCCTCTTTGCAATTCGTAGCCTCCTGCGGATCACATCTAGATGACACATAGATAAAAACATTATTACAAAAACATTATACATTGATAATTGGTGGAAGACCTGGTCTAATTAAGAGACGGCATCCATCCTACTTGGGAAGGAGCTGCTCTCATTTCTAGAAATATGGCCAGATTTATTAGTCAGCCAAACTGACAATTTAGAGTTGAGGCCAGGAAGCAGAGTTGCAGTCTTACACGCTTCTCCGTGTTTCCTTTAGAGTCATCCACCTACAACCCCACAGAGACTGTGTCTGTCCCCCGTCCACATAAATTCACTAAATTCACTAAATCAAATAACAAGGGTTCACACAGGAACTTAATAAAAATCAACACCACTATTGAGGCAGTTTACAAAGTAAAGAGGCTTAAATGTTTACTCTTGAATATCAGAGCCCTATTATCTAAAGGTGCATTAATAAATGAGCTTATATCAGATAATAATATTGATTTATTCTGCCTTACTGAAACTTGGCTGTGCCAAGATGAATATGTAAGTCTTAATGAATCCACTCCTCCCAGTCACATTAACACACACATTCCCAGAGACACTGGCAGAGGTGGTGGAGTTGCAACCATTTTCAGTTCTGCCCTATTAATAAACCCTAAGCCCAAACTAAAATTTAGTTCTTTTGAAAATCTCATTCTTAGCATTTCCGATCCAACCATGAAAACTCCAACTATATTTGTTATAGTGTATCGAGCACCTGGACCCTACAGTGAATTTCTATCTGAATTTTCAGAGTTTCTCTCAGCTCAGGTCCTTAAAACAGATTGTTATTATTGTAGGTGACTTTATTATCCATGTAGGCGCTGAAAATGACAACCTTGGTACTGCATTTCTCTCACTGTTTGATTCATTTGGCTTCTGTCAGGGTTGCAAGACTCTCACACTTTTAATCACACCCTTGATCTTGTTCTGATGTATGGCATTGAAATTGATTACTTTAAAGTATCTGCGCAAAATCTGCTTTAATCAGATCATTATCTTCTAACATTTGAATTTCTGCTTATCAACTATACACAAGAGTCACTAGTTATTATACCAGATGCATATCTGAGGACACCGTTGAAAAACTAAAAGATATTATTCCCTCTGCAATAATTTCAGTGCCATATCCTGATATTACAGGAGTCATAGCTGATTTCACTGCCGGCTCTCTACGTGCTTCACTCGATTCTATTGCCCCAGTTAAAAAGAAAACAAAACCACTCGAGACTTGCTCAATGTTATAATCTTGGTACTCGCAAGTTAAAACAGAAAACTCACAAACTTGAAGAGAAATAACGTTCCACTAAACTGGATGAGTCATGCCTGGCCTGGCAGGATAGCCTTAAAGTATACAGGAAGGGAGAACGAGGAGGATGTGAGACGCGTTTCGCGGAGGCTCCGCTGGAATGTGACTTCTTTATACTTTTATATTACACTTTTTCATTATTTCCGCCGGCGTTTAAGCCCTAATATTACAGCCTTTCACCACATGTAAAAAAGTTCTGTTTGCGGGCACCCAATGATGGCAAGCTGAAGGAAAGGTGACACTTCTAAAGCAGGCCGCGGCAAGTCCCGGCTATCACCTGAGCCACAACCCCAAGGTCAGCCAGATGCTGATGCTAATGCTAATGCCAATGCCACCCTGCTGCAGAACATGAGGGAGATGATGGACGAAATGCGCTCAGACATCCTCAGTATGTTTGAAACCACCATCTCGACAGCAGTTAAAAGAGAGATCTTGGCGGCTTTGGAGCCTTTTGAGAACAGACTTGCTTCCTATGGCGAATCAATCGTGGACCTCGAGCGCTCGGCTAATGCTCACGACACGGAGCTATCCGACCTCCGAGCTAATGTTAGCAAGCTAACAGCTACTGTTGACTCCCTGTCAAAGAAATGCGAGGACCTGGAGGGTCGTTCAAGGTGGAACAATATTCGCCTAGTGGGCCTGCCTGAGGGCACAGAGGGTCCTCGTCCCACCGAGTTCACTGCCCAGCTCTTACAAGACATACTCGGTCTCGACGACAAACCTATGCT
>KV751336.1:5290219-5303236 GCA_001698575.1 Mola mola
CGAGGCCCCTCGTCCACTCGTCATTCGGGTAAACCTATTTCAAGTCCAGAACCAAATTCTACGTCGAGCCGGAGAAGCTTCCCCGCTTTCCTACATGGACAGGAGGGTCTGCAATAATTTCAGTGCCATATCCTGATATTATCCATATCCATATCCTGATATCTCGTATCCTCCCTGGTGAACTTGATGTTCTTGTCCACCGCATTTATGTGTCGCGTGAAAGCCTCCAATTCTTGGGTTTTGATCTTGACCCATGTGTCATCCACATATCTGAACCAGTGGCTGGGAGCTGTTCCTGTGAAGGAGTTCAGGGCCCTCTCCTCCACCTCCTCCATGTAGAGGTTCGCCACGATAGGAGACACTGGAGAACCCATGGCACAGCCGTGTTTCTGTCTGTAAAAAACTTCATCGTATTTGAAGTATGTCGTGGAAAGGCAAAGGTGCAGAAGGTTGCAAATTTGGTCAGGGTTGAGGTTAGTTCTGGTATCTAGGGAGCTGTCTTGTTGTAGGCGTTTCCTAACTGTCTCTACTGCCTCACTGGTCGGTATGCATGTGAAAAGAGAAGTGACATCGAAGGAGACCATGGTTTCATCCGGTGGTAGAGTAAGGTTCTGTATCTTCTTCGTGAAATCTATGGAGTTTTGGATGTGGCGTGGTGTGTTCCCCACCAAAGTGGACAAGATGCCAGAGAGGTGTTTGGCGATGTTGTAGGTCACCGAATTGATGCTGCTGACGATGGGTCTGAGTGGTGCTCCTTCCTTGTGGATCTTGGGGAGACCATAGATGCATGGAATGGCCTCTCCAGGGTACAGACGGTAATAGGTAGGGCGGTCAATGATGTGGTCTTTTTCCAGTTTCTGTAGGTGTTCTATCACCTTCTTCTTGTAGCTGCTGGTGGGGTCCCTTTTTAAGATCTCATAAGTTTCATGGTCACTGAGCAGTGAGGTTATCTTTGTGTGGTAATCTGATGTGTTTAGGATGACAGTGCATCTCCCTTTGTCGGCTGGAAGGATGGTGATGCTTGGATCCTTGCCCAGTGTGGAAATCGCCCTCCTTTCTTCAATGGTGATATTAGAGGGAGGTATTTTTGCACTGGCGAGGGTGGCCGACACTTTAAGTCGGATCTGTTCAGCTTCAGAGGAGTTCAGCTTGTTGTTCTTAATTGCTGACTCTGTAGCTGTGATGAGATCCACTATAGGTAGTTGTCGTGGAGAGATTGCGAAATTCAGGCCTTTTGCCAGCACATCTCTTTCCGGTTTCGTGAGGGACCTGTGAGATAGGTTCTTCACCCATTTGTCCTGGACGTCTGCTGATGCGCCTTCATTGTGTTTGGCTCCTAGGTGTGTTGGTCTGGTCTCTGTTCTGTAGGCTTTGTTCAGCAAAGATTGGAATATGTGAGTCTGCTGTTTCTTGCTTGTGTTGTGTTGGGCTAGTTGAGCCTGGGTGACGAAATTGGATACTTCTTCAAAGATGAACGAGGGGAAAAGAGTTGCAAGTTTCTCTTCAGTTTGGTGGATTTGGACCTTCAGGGCATCGATGGTGAAGTGGACTTGTCGTATCCTTTCATTCAGAAGTTGGGTTTGTGCTTTCGACAAAATTTGTCCGGCTCTGTGTCCTTTGACCGCGGATCCCAGGCGCAAACTCCTCGGAATCAGTCTGGACTGTCTGCATCTCAGGTTAAAGCGGAGGTGGTTTCTGTAGTCCGCCAGCTTTCTTGAAAGCTTCTCATATTCCCGCACCAATAGAAGGGTGTTCCTCCCAAATTGTAGGGCAATATGTCCGTGAAGGTTCTCAGTCATCCAGGTCATCTTGATCTCGGAGTGTTTAGTAGGAAACAACTGGACTTCTTATCTTGTTTGAAGACGTTTCGCCTCTCATCCGAAAGGCTTCTTCAGTTCTGAGGTTCTGAAACGTCTTCAAACAAGATAAGAAGTCCAGTTGTTTCCTACTAAACACTCCGAGATCAAGATGACCTGGATGACTGAGAACCTTCACGGACATATTGCCCTACAATTTGGGAGGAACACCCTTCTATTGGTGCGGGAATATGAGAAGCTTTCAAGAAAGCTGGCGGACTACAGAAACCACCTCCGCTTTAACCTGAGATGCAGACAGTCCAGACTGATTCCGAGGAGTTTGCGCCTGGGATCCGCGGTCAAAGGACACAGAGCCGGACAAATCCTGTCGAAAGCACAAACCCAACTTCTGAATGAAAGGATACGACAAGTCCACTTCACCATCGATGCCCTGAAGGTCCAAATCCACCAAACTGAAGAGAAACTTGCAACTCTTTTCCCCTCGTTCATCTTTGAAGAAGTATCCAATTTCGTCACCCAGGCTCAACTAGCCCAACACAACACAAGCAAGAAACGGCAGACTCACAAATTCCAATCTTTGCTGAACAAACCCTACAGAACAGAGACCAGACCAACACACCTAGAAGCCAAACACAATCGCCAGGAATCATCATCTCACCTTATCCCACAAATTCATTCTAACTCACATAATACTACTGAACCCTTGGAAATCAATAAGGCGTTTAAGGAATTTTACATGTCTCTCTATTCATCTGAACAAGACACCACTCCTGATTTTGACAATTTTTTTGAAAACTTGGATATTCCCTCACTTGATCAATCAGCTGTGGAAGAGTTAGAGAGGCCAATCACTACTGCTGAAATTAATACGGCTGCATCATCTTTGCAAAATGGGAAAAGTCCTGGGCCAGATGGCTTTCCCTCCAAATTAAAAGTTTTGGCATAAGCTTGCCCCTTTGTTATTGGATATGTTCACTGAGTCATTTGAAGTGGGCCGCCTTCCTCAAACTCTCAATCAAGCCTCCATCTCCCTTCTCCTAAAAAAAGGCAAAGACCCGCTAGCCTGCACCTCTTACCGCCCAATAAGCTTATTGAATGTTGATTTTAAGTTGTTATCCAAACTTTTAGCACTACGCCTGGAAGCCTTCCTCCCCTCTATCATTTCCTTGGACCAAACGGGGTTCATTCGAAATAGGCACTCTTTCTCTAACCTTAGACGTTTGTTCAATGTACTTTACAATGTCTCTTCTTATTGTTTAACTGCTGTGTATTGAAAGTGTAAACCCTGTACTTAAGCACCCTTTAGCCCGCTCTCATTTTAGTGAATTTATCGCTACTCTTCCAACCGTTCTGTGTCGTGCTAACCAACTCAGGTATTGTACCTGGCGCACAGCAATGGCTTCTCCCTCTCGTTCTCTTCTCTCTTGCTCAGTGTGTCACATGTTTAGTTATTCCTCTGCCTCATTTAGTGATAATGGTACCTGTACTAAGTGTAGTTTATTTGCTGCGTTGGAGGCGAGGCTTAGTGATTTGGAGGCTACGATCCGCACCTTGCAAACCAAACCAGTAGCTTCGCTAGCTAGCCAGCCCCCATTAGCCGGTGCGGGTCGACTGAGAGCAGCTCCCGAGCAGTCGGGAAACCAGGGAAGTTGGGTGACTGTTCGAAGGAAGCATAGTCCTAAGCAGAAGCCCACGGTTCACCACCCACCCGTTCACGTTTCCAACAGATTTTCCCCACTCAGTGACGCACCCGCTGAGAAACCAACTCTAGTAATTGGCAGCTCTATTTTGCGAAACGTGACATTTTCCACACCAGCGGCCATAGTCAAATGTATTCCTGGGGCCAGAGCGGGCGACGTGGAATCAAATTTAAAGCTGCTGGCAAAAAGTAAACGTAAATACAGTAAGATTGTAATTCATGTCGGCGGTAATGACGTTCGGCTACGCCGGTCGGAAGTCACTAAAGTTAATGTTGAGTCGGTGTGTGCTTTTGCCAAAACACTGTCGGACTCCGTAGTTTTCTCTGGTCCCCTGCCTAACCTGACCAGTGACGATATGTTTAGCCGCATGTCGTCGTTCAACCGCTGGCTGTCGAGGTGGTGTCCAGCAAACGACGTGGGTTTCATTGATAATTGGCAAACTTTCTGGGGAAGACCTGGTCTAATGAGGAGAGACGGCATCCATCCTACTTGGGATGGAGCTGCTCTCATTTCTAGAAATATGGCCAGATTTATTAGTCAGCCAAATTGACAATTCAGAGTTGAGGCCAGGAAGCAGAGTTGCAGTCTTACACGCTTCTCTGCGCTTCCTTTAGAGTCATCCACCTACAACCCCATAGAGACTGTGTCTGTCCCCCGTCCACATAAATTCACTAAATTCACTAAATCAAATAAGAGTTCACATAGGAACTTAATAAAAATCAACACCACTAATGAGGCAGTTTACAAAGTAAAGAGACTTAAATGTGGACTCTTGAATATCAGATCCCTATCATCTAAAGGTGTATTAATAAATGAGCTTATATCAGATAACAATATTGATTTATTCTGCCTTACTGAAACTTGGCTGTGCCAAGACGAATATGTAAGTCTTAATGAATCCACTCCTCCCAGTCACATTAACACACACATTCCCAGAGACACTGGCAGAGGTGGTGGAGTTGCAGCCATTTTCAATTCTGCCCTATTAATAAACCCTAAGCCCAAACAAAAATTTAGTTCATTTGAAAATCTCATTCTTAGCATTTCCGATCCAACCATGAAAACTCCAATTATGTTTGTTATAGTGTATCGAGCACCTGGACCCTACACTGAATTTTTATCTGAATTTTCAGAGTTTCTCTCAGCTTTGGTCCTCAAAACAGATAAAGTCATTATTGTAGGTGACTTTAATATCCATGTAGACATTGAAAACGACAGCCTTGGTACGGCATTTCTCTCACTATTAGATTCATTTGGCTTCTGTCAGTGTGTACAAGAATCAACACACACTTTTAATCACACCCTTGATCTTGTTCTGACATATGGCATTGAAATTGAGCATTTAAATGTCTCTGCGCAAAATCTGCTTTTATCAGATCATTATCTTCTAACATTTGAATTTCTGCTCATCAACTATAAACCAAGAGTCACTAGTTATTATAGCAGATGCATATCTGAGGACACTGTTGAAAATTTTAAAGAAATTATTCCCTCTGCATTAATTTCAGTGCCGTATCCCAAAATAACAGAGGAGTCATATCTTAAATTTAGCCCCTCCCAGCTTGATCACCTTGCCGATTTCACTGCCGGCTCTCTACGAGCTTCACTCGATTCCATTGCCCCGGTTAAAAAGAAAACAAAACCAGTAAAGAGACTAGCTCCGTGGTATAATCTTAACACTCGCAAGTTAAAACAGAAAACTCATAAACTTGAAAAGAAATGGCGTTCCACTAAACTGGAAGAGCCACACATGGCCTGGCAGGATAGCCTTAAAGTATACAGGAAGGCCCTTCGCCAAGCAAGAAAAGACTACTATTCAGCGTTGATAAAAAAAAGAAAACAAAACAAGAATAAGCCCAGGATACTTTTGAGCACTGTAGCCAGGCTGACTGAGAGCCATCATTCTATTGAACAATGCATTCCTCGAGCCCTCACCAGTAATGATTTTATGAAATTCTTCAATAATAGAATTATACTTATCAGAAAAAGTATCCTACACTTCACAGATTCCAGTTCAGCAACAGGAATTTTAGGGGCCGTTATTAGTCCTGATATGTGTTTGGAAAGCTTCCATCCAGTTGACTTTCATGAACTAACAACAACATTATCCTCATCTAAATCATCAACCTGTATACTAGACCCCATACGTACTAGGTTGCTCAAAGAGGTTTTACCCTTAGTTAGCACTCCGCTACTGAATATAATCAATCTATCCCTTGTAACAAGTTATGTGCCCCAGTCTTTTAAAGTAGCTGTAATTAAACCGCTCCTAAAAAAAACCTACCCTGGACCCAGAAGTTCTAACCAACTATAGACCAATATCCAACCTCCATTTTCTTTCAAAGATTCTAGAGAAATCAGTAGCTAAACAACTATGTGGCTTTCTTTCAGGATAATAGTCTATTTGAAGTTTTCGAGTCAGGTTTTATAAAGCATCACAGCACAGAAATGGCATTGGTAAAAGTTACAAATGACCTCTTCACTGCATTTGATAAGGGAATTATCTCTATACTAGTCTTATTAGATCTTAGCGCAGCTTTTGACACTATTGATGATCACATCTTACTACAGAGGATGGAACACCAAATTGGCATTAAAGGATCTGCTTTAAGATGGTTTAAGTCCTACTTATCTGATAGATATAATTTTGTTCATGTTAATGATGAATTATCCAGATATGACAAGGTTAGTCACGGAGTCCCACAAGGTTCTGTGCTCGGACCAATACTATTCACTCTATACATGCTTCCTTTAGGTAATATTATTAGAAAGCAATCCATATATTTTCATTGCTATGCAGATGACACACAACTATACCTATCAATGAAACCAGATGAAACCCAGCAGTTAGCTAATCTATCGACATGTCTTAAGGACATTAAAAACAGGATGTCTCATAACTTTTTATTTTTAAACTGAAGTAATTGTGCTGGGCCATAAACACATTAGAGAATCATTATCCAACAACATAGTTAATCTGGATGACATTACCTTGGCTTCTAGCACCACTGTCAGAAACCTGGGTGTTAACTTTGACCAGGAGCTGTCTTTTAACTCGCATGTAAAAAAGATTTCAAGGACGGCCTTCTTTCACCTCCGTACTCCTCCATTGCTAAAATCCGGTGCATCCTGTCTCAACAAGATGCAGAAAAACTAGTTCACGCATTTGTTACTTCCAGGCTGGATTACTGTAATTCTTCCCTTTCAAGTTGCCCTAATAAGATTTTAAAGACTCTTCAGTTAATCCAAAATGCAGCAGTGCGTGTACTGACTAGAAATAATATCAGAGACCATATTTCCCCTGTACTGGCTTCCCTGCACTGGCTCCCTGTTAAATCCGGAATCAATTCAAAATCCTTGTCCTTGCCTACAAAGCTATTCATGGTCAGGCACAGTCTTATCTTAAAGAGCTCATAGTACCCTATTACCCATTCAGAACCTTACGCTCCCCGGATGCAGGGTTATTGGTGATCCCAAAAATCTCCAAAAGTAGAATGGGAGGCAGAGCTTTCAGCTATCAAGCTCCTCTCCCCTGTGGAACCATCTTCCAGTCTTGGTACGGGAGACAGACACACTCTCTGATTTTAAGAGTAGGCTTAAAATCCTCCTCTTTGATAAAGCTTATAATTAGAGCTTGCCTATCTAGCCCTTATTTATGCTGCTATAAGCATAGGTTGCTGGGGGAACACTCCATGATGCACTGAGTTCTCTTCTCTGCCCCCTCTGACTCAGACTCCATCTCTGCTCCTCTAAATGTCCATATCCTTACACTGACTTTACTTCTTCCCCGGAGTTTTTGTGCTTTATGCTTTGTGCAGGTCTTTCCAGGTCGCGATGGGAGCTGTTGCTGTGGTCCTGCCTGATGTCTACTGCCCACATTACGACAAAAGATCTTGTTACTTGGATCCTAGGCTAGATTTCCCAGTGCATATCGGGATCCACAGATTACAATGACTTCTGGACCAATAGACTACACCCGCTTCTGGATCACTACACTTCACATATCCCTGGACTTATTGATTCCACATACTCTTGGACTCACTGACTACATCAGCAACACTCAGGTCTTGACTATATGGACTATAACGACTCCTTGACCAATTGACTACATTGCGGTGGGAGTTGCTGTTGTGGTCCTGCCTGACACCTCCTGCTCAAATAAGGACAGAAGATCCTGTGACTTGGATCCTTGGATGGATTGCCCAGCCTAGCCAATGGACTACAATGACTTCTGGACCAACATATTATACACATATTATATCTGGATTTATAGACTCAGGGTGTCACATCTGTACAGCTAGTCAAGTGAGATGATGTGTAAATTTTGATTTTGGCCTATACAAATAAAATTTGATTTGAAATTTTGATTAGATTATTACTGCTCCTTATTACTTAAGGTTAGGGGATCAAAACATGTGGTGGTGATAGTACCCCCCAACTCTACCCCACCTGCCACGCTGTCATAGTCCTGCTGTGGGTCATGCCAGTAAAGACTAGGCATGGTCCTCCAGTGACGGTACAGGCGAGTATGAAGCACTGACAAGGTGAGGAGAACCAGCAGGAAGCCCAATGCCGCTGCTGCCCACACCGCCTCATCTGTTCTTGGGGTTTTTGGCCATCCCTTATTTACAAAGGTATCTTCGGCCTCAGCCCCTGTGTCCTCATTGCATTCACAGCCTTTTCCTGTTTTGCAGCCATCACAGTCATGGCTGCTGGCCAGAGAAGTTGCTGCCTGTCCGTTGGGCTGTTGTTGTGGCTGGTGTGGAGACTCAGATTGGTATGTCTTTTCACTTTTGTACTGAGTGTCCATATCACTGTGTGCCTGCTTCTGTTCCAACTCTCTTTCTTTAAAGTCTACTGCTTCATCATCCTTCATCATGCCATCATCTCTGGTGTCTGTATCAGATTTTTTCTCTTTCATGCGGCCATTAACAGACTCTATTCCTCTCCCTTTGGAACTCAGGGCCTGCACTTCAGGAAAGGCAGTATGGTTATATTCAGTAGGAGAAGGTGGCTGTGCTGCTGTCTTTAGCATTAGCCTGCTTGCCTGAGACCCAGAAGCCCCAAATTCAAATCCATCTCTTCTGAGAGTCGTATCAGACATATTTGAATCCAAAAGAGATGAGTGCTTGGGTGGATCTAAGGGAGTAAATCCTGCTGATTGTCCAAGCGTGCTGCTGTCGCTCTGGACGTCCCCTGTAGAATCATGTGCTCCGTTTTCTTTTGCATTGTCATTCTGACCATACTTCTTATTTTCTCCCGTGACAGCTCTAATCTCCCTGCTATTTACTACCACTTTTTTTTGGTTCGGTCTTTTCTTCTTCATGCGTGACTCCAGCTTTGCCTCCATTACTGCATTCAGCCAAGAAGAGATGGTCTGCTCACAGCACTGTCTTACAGACTCCTGGGGATATACAGAGAACAACCACTCAGAGGCTACTTCTATGCTGCTTTGAATGCAGCACGTGTAAAATCACTGATAACTAACATAGATGTACAGAAACCTTAATGTTTGCTGATTGTTCCTCTGGATCTGCATGTTGCTGCTGGTGCTGCTCAGCAGACCAGGTTAAAAGCAGGTTGTACTTCCTGCCCTCACTACCAAACTTATTTCTGATGGGTGTCATGGTCTCCAGCCAATCACATACACCTGAGGAAGCCACAGTGGACAGCTCCAAGGTGCGACCCCAGGCCACCAAGGCTATTGGCTGTACATGGAGAACACAAGGAAATCAAACCTTACAACTGAAAAAGTCATGACCCATGAACATTGTACATAGTAATTCCCACCTGCCCTCAGCCTCGTGAAACTGTAGTTTCATCAACAAGGACCAACAACATAGCACAAAGACAATTCCACAAGAAAGCATGTTCGTACTACTTATAGCAACAAAGAATAAACATTGCTCAAAATGTAGCACTTCACAAATATGTACTCAACAACTGTAACTTTAATTAAGGGGGATGCTGGTATTTTTCTTACAATTCACTTTCTTAAATAACTGATGAAAAATCTAAATCATTTGATATACTATAATTTTCTTTAGATGCAAAAGAGAACCAGAACCAGTAAGAAATGTCTATTAAATTGACCAACTAATTGTTCATTGATTGCAGAGAAAATGGACAGCAAGTGTAGAGCAACCATTCAAAAAAGTAAATAAAGATGCATTATGCAGTTATGAACTAACTAAGTAGATTCAGAATGTAAGTGTGTAGACTGGATGATTTTTGCTGAGATGCTGTGAACATTATGGTCTGCCAATTTGGTTCTGCCACGTCTTTCCTCCTTTTCCTTGTCATTTTTGACCTCCTTTTCCTTTCTGCAATCTGCACCATCACTACGTTATACTTATGGACGATACGTCGCCACTCAAGCAAAAATAACCTGGGATGCATGCACTGCCATCTTGCACTAATCATTGTGCAGTAGCGCCTTGTAAGCAGGGCATAACGACCCATTCACCTGTCCATCCAATTATGAGCAGAGTTTAGCTGTCGATCATTTACGTTTCACCCTGTTTTTAAAGCATCAAATAACTAATTTGAACCAAACTGATCAGAAAAATGAACACTTGATTAAACACCAGCATAAGAACAACCTAAAATGACAGTAAAAATCTTTGGGAAAAATTATTTGATGAGAACTTGAGTTTTTATTTTGGTACAAGCCCTACCTTAAATAATAGAAGAGAGGCTTAAGACACCAGGGGATGATCAAGATGCTTTAGTTTCACGTGGGGAGCTCTTATGTCATCCTTTGTAAGTGGGACACTATATACACCAGTCTATGGTCCTACGTACATATTCTAGCATTTCAGTAAAATTTCGGCAATAAACGGTGCAGTGTAAATACAGTAGTAACAGGGATTAAACAAAGCTTTGTTGCAAAGAATTCCCATCAATGAGTTCAAGCGATGATTATGTTACTTAAGGAATCATTTAAGGTCTAACTAAGTTTCTTCAGTCACTCTCAAGAGTTAAAGGTGACAAAGGTATTCCATCAAAGTGTGCAAAGTAAAAAATATTTCAGCAAGTTAACATAAAATACAGCCTTTTAAGTTAACAGAAAACATTCTGCTCTAATGCTACCTTGCTGGCTCAGAGAGTAGCGATAAAGGGGTTTGCCTCACCATCTTGGTTTTAAGGTTTGGATGTGGCGTAATGATGAAGTATGGCAGGCAAGAGCGGGCCAGGACAGACAGGAGCAGACGCTCATGTAGAGGAGCACAGGGATGGTAGAGTAAAACAGTAGCTGCATGCTGGAATATACACAGAGGCACAGACACACATGTGATGTCAAGTTCTCAATCCTCTACAATTAGCAATTACAATTATCACCTCTTAATTTCAGTAAGAGCTTATAATAATGTTGACATTATACTCCCTCTTTGTTAATAATTCTTTTCAGCTGACAAAGATTGCTGGGGGAAAGTTGATTTTTCTCTCAAATTATGTGTTAAACTAGCAGTGACCTACAGTAAATTCTGGTATTGTGGTCTACAAGTACCTATTTCTAAAAATGCCTAAAATGCCATTACTGGTCAAAAATACTGTGGAAATTTGTGTAGCATTTCTCTCAACTTGTAAGAAGCTAGGCATCAGTCTGTATTCTGCTGGATGTAACCACTTATCTCCTCTATGCTCGTGTTTATCCCATTTGTCCAAACTGTGGCAACTCAGGGAAAAATGTCACGAAATATATATATTTTTTTAATGAAAATTACTTCATTATGGTGTTCAAAGCTCAAAGTTTTCTTGGAACGTGCACAGTGCAGCATATGGTAAACTAGTTTAAAAGTTGAAAGATGAAAGGGCAGGTAAGCTCCAGCTTGCGTTAGCTGCAGGTGAAGGGCAGAGCAGTGAGTGAGTGAGTCCCCAGAATCTAGATGAGTAAAAAAATTAAGGTCACATAAGAATTTTTTCCATGAAAAAAAATCTAAATATAACATTTCTCCAAATATAAACCAGTTTTTACAGGTTCAATTAATAGCTGTGGCAAGACTTCAAACCACAGCAATTTAGTTACAGTAGAAGCTACAAAAGTGGTTAGAGCTGAACACAGAGACTATTCTCTGTTCTCTTGCAAGGGTTGGTGATCATTAGCCATTTCCCAAGACAAGCAAAGCCAGGCCAGCAAGAATACTATGCAAGTGCACAAAAAAATCCCACTTAACTTTGTCCTTCCATTTCTGTTGCGAGCCTGGCTCCAGTTATGTGGGGAGCAGGAGGATCTTACTCATTATCACTCTGGTGTCACTAAAACAAATTTTGGCACCATCTTAATGGTGGGCCCTTCATTTGTAGACCAAAAATTCATTAAGAAATGTTAAAAGAAATACAGAAAAAAAAAAAATAGGACGAAAGATTTATAGCAGTTTGATCTTTTTTTTTTTTTTTTAAATGAGGATCAACCGTACAAAAAGAGACCTGTTTTACCCCATCAAAATAAATTATATTGAAGCACAACTTAAAATTCCTTCTATTCCAGCTAGTTAAACTTATATAGTAAAAAACAAACAAAACAAAGTCAGTTCCAACAGTTCAGTTTATCTTTCTTTTTTTTTTTTTTAACAGCAGGTATTCGGTGTTGGGCAAGCTCATTGGAAAATGTAGTGAGTTATTGTATTAGTTACTCTACTCCAAAACAAAAGTTCACTACACTGAAACTATCCCCAGAGGAATGTAGCAAGCTAAGCAAAGAGTAATTGGAAAAAGTAGCTTGCTAATTGCAAAGCTACTTATATTTTTACTTTATATGAAATCTGCTTTATCTCAGTGATCAGAAAAGTATCAACCAAACAAATATGCAGGCAAAAAAGGTTTTGTTGAAATGTGTAACTTTGTAGATGTGTTCTGCATGGCAAGACAGTAGAGCGGGTTTTGCCAGACAAGCCAAATTTTCAGAGGTTTTATCCAGACTTCAGTAGAGAAAAAGTTTGCTGAACTTCACAGGTTTTTTTTAATAAAATAACATGTACCTTTATATGTACCTTTATGTACCTTTTTAAATAGCATGTACTAAGACAAAGCGCAGTTCGAAGACTTCTATGATGATGAAGAACAAGGACTTGTGTACCCTGCCCGGAGGGATACCGGGACCCCGCCCTGGAGCCAGGCCTGGGGAAGGGGTCGTAGGCAAGAGCCTGGTGGCCGGGCCTTTGTCCATGGGGTTCGGTCGGACTCAGCCCGAAAAGGAGACATGGGTCTGTTCTCATGTGGGCCCACCACCCACAGGAGGAGCCATAGAGGTCTGGTGCTATGTGGATCAGGTGGCAGTCAAAGGCAGGGGCCTTGGTGGTCCGATACCCGGTTGCTGAAGCTGGCTATCGGAACATGGAATGTTGCCTCTCTGATGGGGAAGGAACCTGAGCTTGTGCGAGAGGTTGACAGATACCAGCTAGATATAGTCGACCTAACCTCAGCGCACAGTTCGGGTTCTGGAACCAGTCTTCTTGAGAGGGGTTGGACTCTGTTCTATGCTGGAGTTGTCCCAGGTG